>JALBCR010004010.1:0-82649 GCA_030710515.1 Abscondita cerata | reverse complement strand
TCATTACTTCGTTCAGTTACGTATTGCTTGTTTTCTATTATAAAGGTAAGATGTAAAAAGATTTGGCTAGACCTCTGATACCATACATCTCTAATTTATCAAGTAAAGATATTACAGTCAAATGCTTTAGATAAGTCGCCATAAAATCAGCGATGCTTGTTTACCCCTTTCAAGGGATTCAATTATAATTGATATTATTTTGGAAACCGCTTGAGTAGTGGAGCAGTTTTGACGGAAACCATATTGAGCGGGATTTAACAGTTTATTAGTGATAAAGTCGTTTAACAACCTGTCATGTAAAAAACATTTCGAAAATTTTAGAAAAAATTGGAATGATAGTAATAGGTCTGTAGTTATTTAAGTCATTTATTTTTCCCTTTTTGAATAACGGTACAACAACGCTCAATTTAAATACCTCAGGGTACCTTCTATAATGCATAAATTAAAGAGAGTCACCAAATAATCTACATAAATATCAATTGTATCCTTAACAAAAATTGCGTTGATACCGAAATAATCAGTACACCGGGTTTTTTTTAATTTGTTAATTGCGTGTAGAACTTCACATTTTGATATCGGATGTAAAAAAAGGTACCATTTGTATTATTTAGATGTTCAAAGATGGAATAGGAGTTAGTACTAGCTTTTAGTAAATTTTGAGGTAATTGACTTGCGTGTTTACAAAGAAAGCATTGAAATCGTCAGCGGTTAAAGACGATTGATTTTTGAATGAGCTGATTTTATTTCTTTCAAAATTAACTAATTTTCTAGCATCTTTGGCCCTGTTATTGGATTTTCTTAAGAATTCGTCATAATTTTCCTTTTTTTCAAAATTTATCGTTTTGCGATACTCTTTTTTAAAGATCTTGTACTCATTGTAGGTTTTGTTTATTATCACATCGATGTCTTTTGTTGTCCTCTTTCCCGATACATACTAACATGTCCTATGCTTAAATTGATGATTAAAAACACAGGGTGTCTCATCAATTTGAGCATAGGACATGTTAGTATGTACGAAAGAGATTATAAACATCAATTGATGATTAAAAACATAGGGTGTCTCATTTGAATTAAGCAAGTTTTGAGGTCAAAAGTTGTTCATATTAACGCGAAAATTTTATCACCCTGTACATGCAATTCGAGATTCCATTCATATGTGAGTTACTGTAAACATATCGACATATGCCACAACAAATTAGGAACTAAAATATTGATATCATCTTGTGATATGAACGATAACAATTCAGCATGATTTTATTTTATTTTTTAAATCGATATAACTAAAAAACCAGTCATTTTTGGGTATGGTATAGTAATTAAACTACACCTTAAATTTTACGTAGAATCTGAAAATAAAATAAAAAATAGCATGTTCCATTTGAAATAAGAAAGTTGACAGCTACTTCTGGTGCAACCGGATCGGTTCTGCTGATGATGATAGTTTAGCTATTGAAACACGTGTTCGAGTAAAGTTTTTTTGGTGCAGTTTTTTGGTGTTTTTTAATTTGTTATATAGATGCTGTAGATTAGTGTTCCATTCCTTTGATTGGCAGAAGTATTTTGGATAAAAAAAAGTCTGAGGCAAGATAGGAAACAAAAACATAACAAAGATCAGTAGTAATTGCAAAGAAAGGGAACTGTCGTATATAGATGGTTTAGTGGAATTATCAAGGAATGAAATAACGCGAGAGGGGCAATAGGAGTAGTGAAGAAATACTGAGAAAGAAAAGATGTCATAATAAACGTTACAGAAACAAAGAAGAGCAGGAGGAAGAAAACCGAAAAATGGAAATGCAGGAAGGAAGATGTTGAAAGTTTTAACCTATGTTATACGGTAGGTATGACAAAAAGAATTGACAAATAAAGCAATGAAGAGTTTTAGATAAGGTTGGAAAAACAAAAATGAGTTTTTGAAAAGTTATTTAAAAGAACAATGATGTATGGAACAAAGAGTGAGTGTGAGTGAAAGAGAGTGAGATAATTGGAAAGTGTTTAAGAAAAGTATTGGGAATATGGTTTAGAGTTTAGATATAGAAGCGCCGAATTATACAGTGGAAGACGGAATGGAATTAGTAAAAATAATCGTACACGCGCGGAAGAGCAACTAATTTTGAAGAAAGAAGTTAGGAGTAAATAACGTTTGTGCACTAAGAAAGGTATTTATATTAAGAGAAAAGGAAGAAGTGGACAGAAGGAGGGAAGAAGAATGAAATGTAGAATAACAAATAGTAAGTGCAGGAGACAAAAGGATATGCGAGAAAAGGTACAATGAAGGATGTGGAGGGTTGTTAACAAAAGTTGCCGAATTACATAAGGGAGATAAAAGTTCATCACAAATACAAAGAAACGACATTAATAAGTTGAATTTCATTATGAAGTGTCTATGTAGACGAATTCTCAATTTAATCTAATTCAATAAGACAGATTACACATATTTCCATTCAACTTCATCTAAATTATATTTAAGCAAAAACTTTAAAAACTTAAAATACCTAGATTTTGACTATTTTCTTCTTTAAAATTCCACAAAGTTTTAAAGCTCCAACTGAATCCAAATGTGGCAAGAAACATTGACAAAATGCATTATTACGATACATTTTTTACGGAATATCCATATAAGTAAATTAAGTTTTCTGACAATTCGAAAATTATTCTTTTATTTTATAAATAACGTTAAATATGGTAAACGGCAACATATTCTTAGAATTTTTCGCAATTTATATAATTAAGTCCGCACAAGCGACTTGATGAAACGAAATTGTTTTAACCGAAAGTTTCTCTAATTATTGTCGAATTTCAATTCACTTAAATGCAATAGCACGCACAATTTTTTGGGTTGATGTACAATAATCCAAATTTGGAGCTTTACAAATGATCACAAAATAACTTTTTTCTAGTTTACAACTCATTAAATTTTTTTTAGCATAATTAGGACCTGAGCGATAATTCTAAAAACGAATCTTACCTGTCAACATTTACAACGGTACTTAATTTATTTCAACAATTTAGAAGCGCTTTTGCCGTTTTATAATTTTTATTCTCTTACCCAACCAATCGAAAATTGTTAACAATAAACGAAAAATACAACTTAACAACAATGTGTCAGAAGAACGAAAGTTGAAGAAGCTTAAACAAAGAAACTGCAGGTCTAAGTATCTGAACTTAATAGAAACATTTCTAACGAAAAACAAGTAGCAATGAGACTACGATTTTTTTTATTTGAACGGGGATCAAAATCACATCGTCTACAACTTGAACACTTGTAATTTAAATTTCCAAGATAAGCAAAACGGATACAAAAATATGCACATCATTTAAAAAAATCGAGATATTAATTACTGGACTAACTATCAATTTACAAGTAAACCAAAAATATATGTTTAACCCACAAAAGTGATGAAGGGTTTCAATTTTCGTCATTTCCTTCATACTGTTTTTCTGTCTTACTTTAAGGGAAACATGAAAACTTTAAAGATAAATTTGTTTTACAATTTAGAGATGAAGAAACTCACGTAAACAGAATGGAAAATTATTTTTAAATAGAAACTATAGATTATAATTCATAAATTAGCTTATTTTTTCTCTTTTAAATGTTATTTTTATACAAATAAAACCATAAAACGCGTTTCTCGGTTATTTTGTATGAGAAATCAAACGTTGAATTAAAATCTAAAGATGAATGAGAAACTGTGAATCTAAAACATAAAACGTTGTGTCAAGAATTTACCTACTGTCTAACAAGAACCTTTGATCTTTTCAACCCAAACGCAGAATCACGAGGTTATCTGTGGCGTAAAGAAAAGGAAGGTCAAAGTTAAGCATAATTCGACCAAAGAAAACTGTTTTGGCAAATTTAATCGTACAAATTTACCGAAGTAATTTTAAAGAAAAATCTTATAATAAATCGAGAAAACATGAATTTAACTCTGTTATAAAATCTGATCAATAAAAAAATAGTAGTAGTAAACAAGAGCACTTCAAAGTTTCGTGTAAACACATAGGTACTTCATATGTCACTTGTAAAATAAACAATAAGAATCAAGTTGACACAAATAATGGCGAACTGATTAAATAATTGGGGATAAATATACAAACATAAATTAGATTAAAGCAATAAATACATTTTTGGTGTCAAGTGATTATTTCGACAAACAGTATTAAATTGATTGACACGATTACAACTTCTTCTCTAATGATAAATGATTGCAATGAAATTTGATCCTAAACAAAGTGACACAAAGTCACGCTCAGTTCTCAAGCTTAGGTAAATAAAGTAATGTTGAAAAATTCAATAATATAACAGCAAATTTAACGGTGAAACCAAATCACTAAAACATTTTAACCAAGTTCTAAGTAGCGTCGCCCTCTCAACCAAAGAGGCTGTGATTAATTCTAAATGCTAGTTGTACACAAACTTTTTAAACTATTCTCTTAAATTTGACCTTATTTTCTACTGGAGAAAGCAATAAAGAAAGTGGAAAAAGGAATGGCAGAAGGGTCGAATAGAATGGAAATACAGCAAAGAAAGGATTACAATTAAGAAGAATATTTGAAAAAGTATGGAATGGATGAGGTATACCAGAAAAATTGAATGTACACATCAGAGGAGATAGTATAGATGAGTGAAACTAAAGAACATAGGCTATATAGTCCAAGCAGTGGGCACAAAAAAAGGATTTCTATTCGCAAAAGGTCGGAAGGAATTTAAATTTGGTGGGATAGTAAGCATAGGTCCCTTGATAGTACACCTGAGTTTACGACTTCGGGGGCTTGCCGCTCGATGGGCGGGGGGATGAAAACCTTACTTTGCGACGTTTTTCAGAAAATATTGCTGTTGTGGTAAGTGCTATCAAAAAAAAATTCGAATAAAATATGTAGAGAACAAAATTGTGCACAATTTGGGTACTTATATACTTTCCGCTCTACGGTGCGTGAAAGTTTTGGGTTGATTTTCAATTTTTAACAAAATCAGATTTTTTTTTAAAGTGTAATGTTTTGTGAGTTTGCAGATGTCCGAATAAAATTTAGATTTTGTTGAAAATTTCAAATCAAGCCCCAACTTTCACGCACCCTAGAACAGAAAGTATTGGTCGTACACGAAAAGTGGAAAAACGGAAAATTGTGCAAAATATTGTTCTCTTCATATTTTTTTGATAGCATTTACTACACCAACATTATTTTTCGAAAAGCGTTGCGACGCAGAGTTTTCACCCCAGCCCGCCCCTAGAGCGGCAAGCCCCCGCGGTCGCAAACTCAGATGTAGTATCAGGAGATCTAGTTATGTCCCAAATCATCCTACTAATCATCCCACCAAATTTCAATTCCTTTTGACCTTTTGCGAATAGAAACCCCCCATTTCCTGGATTAATATGCTATATGCAAAAATAAAAAAAAAACTTAAGCAGCATCCGATATTGTGAAAAGATGAGTACTATGCAAATGTATGGAAAAAAATACAACGTAGCGGGAGGAAATGAATTTTGGACGAAGAAAACTAAAGCAGGAATATCCATTAAGCCCTACTTTGTATTCAATTTATATTTAAGAAATTTAGAGGTGAAGTAATAATAGGAAGAAAAATATATGGGTGTTGGCTTACACAGATGATATTGCAGGATTAGCGACCAATGAACAACAGATAAAAGACTGATTAAAGTACTAAAAAGTACTTGCGAAAAATAACTACATAAATGCAAATGTAGAGGAAAAATATAAATTTAAAAGGTAAGAGAGACGGAGAATAGACAAATACAGATATTTATGATATAACATTGTATATGACAACGAGAATGAAGATCATATAAGAGAGCTGAAACAACAAGAAATAAAAAGAGTAAAATAAGTATGGATGGCAGGAAAAAATGGAATTGATAATGATTTAGAGAAAAGCAGTGGATTTTAGAGACTAGTAAGAGTGTAATGTTGTATGGAACAAATATTTGGGGTGGAAAAAATTTGAAGAGCTATGAAAGATCCAGGACAAATGTTTAAAGTAGACTTTAGGACTAGTTACCGCATTGTATTGCAAAAGAAGAACTAAAATTAGACAAAATGCGAGTACAGAAGAAAAAAGTTTAAGAGAATCAGAAAACAGGAAGATAATAAAATAGTATATGAATGTTGGACAGAAGATACGGAAAGGAATAAGAAAAGAAATGAAAAAGGCTGATACGCGAAAGAAGAGATAAAGTGTTTAATAGAAAGAAGGTAGATGTATGGAATAGGAATGAAGACACACAAATGCAGGAAAGAAAAACAAGAACAATAGAAGGAATGTATTTCGAGAAATGTAGACAAGGAGCGTCTCAAATTGTATATCAGAGTGAAAAAGACCAGAAAGAACAAGAATAATGGGCAAGATCTGGAACGAAAACAAAGTATTGGCATGAATGATAATTAAAAGGTGTGTGTGGATTATGTAGGAACGAATTCCAAAATATAAAACTTTTAGAAGAAGGGTGCGAAGAGTTAAGATTTGAGGAGACCTGAGTTTAAAACATCATTAGGAGGAAAGGATAGAGTAGACGAAGGAAGTAATAGAAAGAAAGGAAAATATGGAGAAAAAGAAAGGTAAGGTTATGTAGGAAATATTGTTAATTTTAACGTTTGTAAAAGAACCTAGTATTTTTTACTAATTTTAATTGACGTACTTGCAAAGTTTGACAAAAATTATACACGTTACACACATTTTTTAATTTTATAATGATTTTAATGAGTTTGCAATATTTGAATAAACTCAAAAGTATTGTTAACGTCTAATATTGAGAACAAGATGCTATCGACGGAAATCGGTAACAACCGAACTCCACCTTTCAGCCATCTACGGTGCCAATGAGAAACCGCTTCTGCGGAACAATATACCTTGTCCTCCATATAAGGGCATTCCATGGGGAACGACGATCAACAGTGAAATACTACTATACACTTACAAAGGTTTGTTGGGCCAGACAAGAATTTCATCCGCACAAGGCATCGGAACACACCTACCCCCGAGCCGACGAAACCAAAGCCATGGCAACCACCATTACCGGTTACGATGCCAGAAATTCGTGCACTGGTACCCAACAACCACTGTCAAAATTTCCTGAACGAGAACCCTTTGTCCAACTTCATGAATTCCTGTACCCGACACCGTCGAATACACCGCCGCAAGGTCCATGTGGCGCGCCGGCTTAAAATTCCAATCGACGACCACCTAGCACTCCGATCGACAACCAAAAGGATCTATTTCATACAAAATTTGGGATAGTTTATGTCCACATTATCATATACTCCGACTCATAGAATGAACACTTCCGTCACCTCTCTCGTATTTCAATGCCTCCAACAACACGAGTTGAACAGTCCAAGGCACACAACCAACTTCAGTGAATGAAAATCTGTGTAAACATTTCTCACGTTGAAGTTACGGTAAAGTAACCACTGCCAAGGCAATAAACGGCAAGACAAGCCGATTGCGATTCAAAGCTATGACAATATCCAATGAGTTCAGTTGCAATATCAATTTATTAATAAATTTGAGAATAATAGAAAAATAAACAAATATCTAGAGCGTTCTCAGCGAGACCATTTATGCACTTCTGGCTTACGCTAGCGCTAAACTATAACCCCATGAAGGCGTTACCACGCTGTCGAGCAGGAATGCTTGGTTGTCGTGTGGGCAACAAAAGATACAAACCCTACCTGGAGGAGAAAAGGTTCACGCTACGCACGGACAGCCAAGCACTGACGCGGTGGGTGCTGCTGTTGCAAGAGTTGAACTTCGACATCGAACTGCTCTCACCGGGAGAAACGAACTTGCAGATCACCTCTCACGTCACAAACACTCTCAACTGGTGACAGACGCAGCAAGTACAGAGAGACTGCTACCTCCGGAAGCACAGTTTAACCAAATCCTGGATATGGATATCGTGCCAAGAGTACTTTAAGAAGACTATCTCGGAAGAAATTCAACGACGGGTTCGGCAGTGGCAATAAGTCGTATCGGAGCAAGAGGACCGCCGGCACTTCTGCATCAACAATGGCGTCTTGTTCCGCAAAACAAACAATTACAAGGCCCTATACGTACCCGCAAAAATGAGGGAGGATATTCTTTCATATCCAACGCCGATTTTGATAGCCAAAGTTGGAAGAAGAAGTTAGGACTATGTGCGGTCGTGCTAGGTATGGTATGAGGGTCACAAAAAGGCTGTAGCCACCAACCGATCTCAGGAATTGACAAACTTGATTGATTGTAATGGTAACGAACTTGTATAGCCGATGGCTGGAGGCAACCTCACTAAACTTCTCTACTACTAACGACCCAGAAGTGTTACGCCGCTATGGGTTTCCGAAAGTTATTAATCGGACAATGTTTACTTCCAGACCTTGGACTGGACCACACTCATATTACACCCGCAGGTTAGTCCGGTCGAATGACGCAACCAAGTGATCAAGAAAGGTTTCAGGCGGCTTTTTTTAACAATAAACCACAGGAATGGGTCAATGTATTGTCATTAGTCTTGTTTCAACTGAGAACTTGCAAGAATGCCGCTACCGGTCTTACACCCAGCAAAGCCTTCTACGACGAGCCATGACTAGGAGACTGGTAACTAACGGGGAAACAACGCTTTAGTAACGAACACAGGGTCTGGACTGCGCATCGCAACCAACACTGATACCGGTCTCGATACGCGTACTAGATCCTATCGGCACCCACTTCGCAGCGCTTGCTAATTTACTCATATTTTAATTTAATCCTGTAATGTAATAAAAGTTTAAAAACATTGTGTTCCAATTTAAATTGTTTATGTGTATTTCGAATTTTATTTCATAAATTATACCCTTTGCAAAAGAAGATTCTTCAAGCACTCATTTTGAAATTTCGAATTCACATTTGAATATATGCCTCTGACAATTCTATTTTAATATACTCTATAAAATGAACAATTATATAGGAAAAGTCCCCAAAAAATACTATCTAAATTACTAACAAGTAGTAAAAATAGCATTGAATAAAAAATGAAACGCTTGAGTAAATACTTTATAGGTTATTACATATATTTATCATTTCTGTTTTATTTGGTTACGCGCTTCTCTATTACTCTCTCTGTCGTCGTAGTACCTTTCTCTGAATCGCAATTTCGTTCCTTTTTGTACCGTTTGTGTTCGTGTTTGCTGTTTATTTTTTATTTATTGCCAATAACTACATCCTTTAAGCTATTTTATACGCTTGCATTTTATGATTGCACCCTTTCATACATACGCCAATAAAAACGGAAATGAAATTATCGACAAAAGCATCAATTCATTTTAACCATAATTTAAAAGCATAATTACAAGAAACATCAAACTTATTTACCGGTAATCCTTTATCTGACTTCTAAATCCGAAAACGCTAATCGATTATATTTGCATTTTTATTATTACTTCGCTTACGAGTAGGCACTTGTTTTCAACAAAACGGCGCTACTACACCTATAAAATGGAAAACATTTCTTTGCATCTGGACGTTCACATAGCGACATTTACGTAAATTCGAAGGATATTATTACAAAAATAAATACCTCTTTCACGGTCCTATTAAAATATTTAAAAGTTAATCGACTCTGACGTTATCTCGTTTTCGTAAAGTGCAAAGCGTCCATTTATGAAAACACGCAACCGTGCATTTGACTCTGACCTTTGGGGGTAACCAAGAAAAAAATATAAACGAAAGAAAATCCGTTTCACCTTAAACTAATTCGACGAATCGATAATCAAACATTATTGGACGTTATCGAACGTTCGTCCACTGATTTTAAGACGTAGTTTTATTTTCGGTTTTAATTGCTTGTTATTGTAGGTATGTGTTTGGTTAAATGTTATCAACGACATCTTTAAGTTGCTACCTTAACATACTACATGAATTTGTCATTATGTTAAATTAGATCGATCCGCTTTTATCTGAGGCATCGAAAATAATATGAGCAATTACCGACTAATAAATATTCATCGTTGTTTTTTCTGGGGTTTATTTAATGAGGCGCTAATGCGTTCGAATAAACCAATGTGCATACTGCAATTGCAATATCGATAATCTTGATAAAAAAACTATTCAACGGGTTTACGACGAAAGCGCGAAAAAAAAAGTGTCCCGTTTAGCGGGGTTTGAGGGATGTTCTTTTCCAGCCTAACTACAATGACAAGGGGTCGACTTTAAATACTCGTCTCTCACTTACCTTAATGAGGGGTTGAAAAGCCTTATCGGGTAGTAAAAAATCAAGATGCTAATCGGGGCCCACCACCTTTTGTACATAAATACAAATAGTTCGAAATGTGGAAACGCACACCCGCTTTCGATAATTAAAAGGTATAAATGGTGAAACTAACATTTATTAATGAATTTTAAGTTACAGAGAACTACATAGATTACAGTTTTATGACAATGTTTCCCACCCTTATTTTGGGGGGCACTCTATTAATTGAGCAACAAAAAACAAGAAAAATCAGAATACATTATTCGGTCTAAAAGCTGTCGTTCTTCTAAACGTTTCGCTAACACGAGATGCCAGCTTCTTCTTTTGATGTTGGGTTGTTACAGTTTGTTATTGTCGAAAATTTATTTTAAAAGATATTTGTGGTCGTTTGAACCACCACCCGATAACTTCTGTCGGTGAGGGGTCGTGAGCGATTTTTAGCGATGGAGTAATAGAAAAGATACTTTGAGACGAAGGACTGCCACTCTCAGTTGTAGTTATCAGTCCAAAGCAGTAGGGACCTAAGACACAAAGAAACGAACTGAAAACGCAAGAAACGATATAGAGCTTGTTTGCCACTTGTGTCACAGACAAAAACATAAAAGCAATAAAAGCAAGTAACAATAAGACAATTAGCAAATATTGCGGTTTTCCTCAAAGCGAAAGAACCGTTACGTCCAACACGGAATAAACAATTTACGTGTCGACAGTAAGTACCCTAATTATTCTAATACGAATTTAATTCCAAACAAATTTCGTAATTATCGCTACTAAATCGTGAAAGTGATTGCAACTAATATCGAAATATTGGCGCAAACACATGTGAAACCATTTTGTCGAGAGGCTCCGCGATCACAAAGATTATTACAAAAAGCGCTAATTATCAAATAGTGGCGAATTAAAATAATCGGTTACTGAGACACTACAATTATGGAAGTTTCAAAACTATAAGCATAAAACATAAATGACTTGAAAACTAAGGTACTTAGCTGTCAAATTGTTTTGTTCGATGTGCGGTCGGGTATAAATCTAATAAATCATCGACAAAGACTCTAATAACGTGACGTGTTGCAAACAAAGCGATAAAGCAAGGTCATTTACAAGCTTTCCCGCATGTGCTCCCTCTTTGGGCGATTGAAACAAATAAATAAAAATTAAAGATAATCAACTTTCCTTTATTTGAATTTGACCTTACAAATTTTTATCTTCCGGTGTGTTTTAACAGTTTTATCAAACAACACGATTCTTTCGAGGTCTTCACTTGCAGGATACTTGAACACAATTCCAACACTTTTTTGATTGCCATCATCAAATAGTAAACAAGTCTTGTGTCCATCACGTCACAAATATTCAACTTTACTTTATTGGAATATACGCTATGTTAAAAATTGCTTTGCTGGCTACTCTTGTGACTTTGCTGACAGTGGCTTGAGAGGGGTGGATTAATTTGGTTTTTTACTGTTTCCAATCTTTTCCAACTTTATGTGGGCTGACTTCGTATATTATGCATACACCAAACGTTTAAATTAGTACTACAAAAATAAACAAATAATTTGTCGATCACAAAGGCCTTTGAGTTCACAAATGGTAAACCAGAAGTTTACTGGATATCTTAAAAAAGTAAGTCTTAATTCAAATAACGTTTTATACATACACAAAAACGCGTTTGGAAGATAACGATGATTTTACCATACAATTAATAAAGGCCAACACTTAAATCTAAACTTATCTGTGGTGTATCGGCGACAGCTTCAAGGGAACAGATGCCACATAAGACTGTACTAATAATCTGTTGTGATACTAGACAGTCTCTCTTGAGTGATGACAACGTTAAAATCGAAGTTACCAGAGCGTACATAACTCGGTATAGATAAATAGTTCCAATCTTCGAGAGGGAAATTTGTTAGATTAAAGATTTTAAATACTTCATTTAAAAGTTTTACGGCGTTTTCCAAACGTTGCTGGATTAAACGGGTCCTACATAATACGTTATAGCAACTTATACGAACACCTCTCACAGCTAAAGGAGTTAGGTCCCTTTCACGTACCACACGCCAAACTGTACTACTATTGTCTGATGCCAGGAGCCTCAAGTACCGTAAATAACATAAATTTTAAAAAGTAGTTCAGAAAGGGATGACGTTAATCAAATTACCGTGACATATGTTGCTAAGCTTGTACTTCAAGCTTTAAAACAATTATAAATATCTCCAGCTTAGATTATTGTAGACTTTTCTTACTAGCGTCGTGTTTATAATCGTAACTTCTACATCTTTTGACAAACTACTTTACCGATGAAAAAATTCGTGTTTTTGGTCCCGTTTTTGTCAAATTGAAGCTCTGTAAAGCAGTTACATAGGTTTCAATTTGAATTTCATTTTTGAAATTGGCGCTGATTCTTTGTATGTCGCATTATGACTAATGCCGGCAGGTGTTTGTCACAAACTGTTAGCAGGCCCAACTTTTTATATTTATGGATTTTGAAGAATTGAGATTTTACGTACCGTTCTTTAAGAACCCTTTCAAACTTCTTCATATCTATTTGAGGTAATCTGTATGCTTGCCAACTGTCTTCTAAATGACTTTTTTCTATGACCGTGCTTTTTGCTGGTTTATCGGACAGTACCAACTCGTGCCCGTTTCCACTTTCTGCGAATTGCATTATAAATCTCCTATGGAGGTTAATGACCTCGGTACCCGTTTCTGTCAGTTCTGCATTGCTCACATCACTCTCGAGTAATAATTGTTCATTTTCTGATTAGAGGGCTTTTATCTCAAGGCTCAACCAACTTTTGTATCTGAGGGCTTAACCAACTTCTATCCTTTTGTGCCATATCTATCTTTACTCCTTCTAATCCTAACTGTGACTTTGTTTTCATTATAGCTATTATCAATATTGATTCTGATGAAACCTCAAATTTGTGGAATACATAGAAAGTGATGATAATTTGATACTCTTGACAAAATCTAACTTAAATTTAAAATGTTACTTAAGTATAATTTGTTTTCAGAATCGGCAGCGTCGAGCGACTGACCGAATCGAGTCATTCGAATAGAATCATATCGAGTCACAATCAAGTTGAAGACAACATTAACGTTGTGGTTCGGTAAGTAAGTGTAGTATAGTATATTAAAGAACTAGTTTCAGAAGACGTATTTTATAAGACGATCAAATTTTGAGTTTTTGAATTTAGGGAATTTTGAAGTATAATTGCTAGGGTGGCAATATTTTTATTAAATTTTGGTTTAAATGCTAAAACATTTATCATACGTTTAATTTAAAAAAAGGTGGAAATAAAAATGACCGCACGCCGAACGTAACGACAGCTTTGACGTTTAATATCAAATCAGTCTTACCACCGTTCGGAATCAAAATTGCGCTATTTCTATAAAAGAACTTATTTGGGTCCTTTTATAGCTCTGTAAGCGACTAAAATGCCTTCTGAAACGAATTCTTTATACTATTTTTTCTATTTTGGGCTTTTCAGATTAATTTTAAAATAAAATTTCGCGAGTTTTTAAATTTAGGGAATTTTGAAGTGTAATTGCTAAGGTGGCAATATTTTCATTAAACTTTGGTTTAAATGCTAGTTTAAGTTTAATTAGTACATTTATCATGTTTTATTAAAAAAAATGGGTGGAAATAAAAATAAGTAGATAAATAAATCTACTGAACATTAATTACTATTTAAATTAATGCACACCGAACGTAATGACAGCATGGACGTTATCAGTGTTACCACCGTTCGGAATGAAAATTGTTCTATTTCTATAAAAGAACTCAAATTTCTATAAAAGAACTCATTTGGGTGCTTTTATAGCTCTATAAGCGAACCAAAATAGAAAAAAATCCTTTATTTGATATACAACCTAAAAAATACTCTCGTGTAAATAAAAGTACAAAAAACTAAAAGGACGAACGATTAGTTGCAGCTATAAAAGTGACTCTTGTGAAATTATTATAGTTTTTGTATAGGTTGTATTAAATTTCAAATTGTCGTAATATAACGAGTGTCAATAAAAAAATTGGGATGGGCATGCCGTGGAATTCAATTGATTTAATTATTTTTACAGTGTACACAAACGTACAGCAAAATGACGGGTGGTGGCACTAAAACGTGATATAAATATAACGTAAAAATTGACGTTAAAGATTGTTTTCCTAGACACCTTGAATTTTAACCTAAACTTTGTATCAGCTGACTTTGTTAAAAAAATTACAAAATGTCAAAAAAAGTTTCAAGACCTACACCCACCACTTATAGTATAATTAACTGGTGAGATGGTCTTCCTTTTATTTGTTTATATTTTTTTTATTCGCCGCAGTTTCCTACGGACCCTTGCTAATAGGAAGGTGATTCGAAAAGAAAACTCTATTTCAGTGTAAATGCAACGTTTCGCATTGTAAGGCCAATGCTCATTTATTTCAGCACTGCTCGAAGAAGCATTGGCCTTACAATGTGAAACGTCGCATTTACACTGAAATAGACTTTCCTTTTCGAATCACCTTCCCATAAGCAAGAGTCCGTAGGAAACTGCGGCGAATAAAAGTAGTATAATTAACTTTAGTTGGGTTTCATCAAGTAACAAGTAACGTAACTTTGGTTTCAGAGTTCGCCCGCTGAATCCGAAGGAGATCAAAGTTCGGGATATTTCGGTGGTGCAGTTTCCTGGAAATGGGCAAGTTCTGGTAAGAGAAATAAATTGCACTGTTTTTCTAAATAGCACTGTCAATTATAGATGACAACGTAAATATTATTAATGTAACTGTAAAACGCACATCGCTTATTCCAGTCCAATACAAACAGGTTAAAATCAATTTACTTTATCTAATTACCATAGTGAGGTTTAGAAGTTTTAAAACTTTTCCGTCAATTAAAAATAATTATCTTATCGGTCGAATGACATATTTTTTTGAACATATTCCTATCTTTTTTATGAACTAATAAATTTAAATGACAATTCTATATTGGTTGCAAGTAGAAAGAAGAAAAGGGTACCCATTTATTAAATTATGGTTATTTCAACTAAATAAAGTATGAATATTTCAATCCACACCCTTTATATTTTGCATGGTGTGCGGTATTATTATATTTGAATCGATTCGTTATTGGAACTAAGCAGCTCAATTTTGCTGTCATTGTCATTCTCAATAAAAATTTTTCCTTAAACCCATTCCTTTTATTCTCTATAATTTTTTTTTGGTTCAAACGTCAGTAAACTTAAACTTTTACCTACTATTTTTTGAGCCGCTTGCTATTAGCAGCGAAATTAAAAGTACTCCTCATATATTGCTTTTATTGCTTTTTTTATTTATTTTATTTTTTTATTTAATAGTTTATCTTTACGTTTGTCTTCTTTATCTAAATCCTGTTTGCCAGTCTGGTATAATTTTCCTTTCTTCCAATTCTTCCTCTTATTATTTTTGCGTATATCTAATATCCAGCTTTCGTTATTTCTTTGTCCATTTCTTCTTTTCTTATTCCTCCCTCCCTCCTACATACATCTTATATTTCACCTCCTGCTTCTTTTGTCTGCTACTTTCTCTTTTTACCTCTTAATACATTCTTACAGCGATCTTCCCATTTGTCTCAATTTATTTTTGCTTTTTTGTTTTTCAGCTTTATTTATAAATTCTCAAGTAAGTCTTTCATTTTTTATTTCTCTTATCTTTTTCTTCAATATCTTTATGTTCTACTTTTATGTTCTACAATTTTCACTGTATTTTTTCATATTTTCATTTTTTTCTCTTTCTCATTCCTTATTCCGCCATTTTCTTTTCTGTTGTTTGTTCCATTGTAATTATTCTCTTTATCTCCTCGTTTAGCTCTCTTGTTGTAAGTGTTACATTTTCATTCTCTTTTTATACTTTTGTATAGTTTCATCTGTTTGTATATTCTTTTCTATTCGCTCTTTTCCTTCTTCTTTTACTACTTTCTTTCTTTTTTCTAACGTGATCACTTCTAAACGGTTGGTGGTCTGATTCTAATTTTTCGGGTTTTTATGTCCTCCTTAGTTTTTTCACTTATTATCACCTACTCAACTACTGATTGTCCTTCGTATATTTACGTTTTCCTCCGTTCATTACTGTTATTTACTCTTTTTTGTATAACCCAACCAGTATTCTTCCCTGTCCGTTTATTCTTTGGTTTATTGCCTTCTATTCTTTATTCTTCCATTTACCAGTAACTCTTCTCCTACAATCAATTTTCCTTTAGAAAATTTTAATATTTTCTTTAGTTTTATTCATCTCTTTTCCATAAATCGTTAGTATGTTTTACTTTTCTCCATTTTTCGTTTTACTCGAGCAGTGAGATCAGCTTGTCAAACAGGTTCGGTCCTTTATAAAGCATCAGGCTAAAGGGACTTGTTGGTGGTGGTCATATACTGGCCTGACAGTGGTAGTACCATCCTTAAAAACGAGGCGATGAGGCAGGAAATGGCCATCATTCCCATGGGCATCTAACAAACCCCTTCTTCTCCCACGTCTTAAAGACATGACCATAGTCACCAAACTTTTAACTTTCTAGTGGCATTCTGAGCGGCTTCTCAGTTTTCTTTAAAATGTTTCTCTTGCTTGGCGCTTTTGTTCTCCACCGGACCCTGGATTCTTATCAATTCCAGATTCCAAAGGCAAAGAATTTTTTGAGAATTACAAAACATTCCGGTAACTGTCACTGCGAAGTTTAAGAAAGCTTACCTTGGAACAAGTTCTTCCAGAGTCCATTCCAAAATAGTTTCACGTGCGATGAGACCACATTTTAGGTTCAAAGACCTTCCAGTTAGGATTCAATCTCAGTAGTTATTTCCAAGGAGGAGCATAACGCCGTTTATCAATAATGCACATCAACCCTCATCGAAAAAAAAATTAAGTAGGGATTAAAACTATCATTGAAGTACGACAAATAGCAGATAACTTTGGAGATTCAAAGAGCACTGTAAAGTGTAAATAAGTTGTTACGAAAAAACTCAACCGTGACTACAGTAAACTTTTGACGTTAGCATTTTATGGCTTACTTAATTTTTCGATGAGAGTGGAAGTGTATTTTTGATAAAAAACGAGTTTCACGGCAAACGGTTGAGTTTTAATAGACAAACATATATAGTAAAGTAGAGAATTTAATTGTACATCGATCTGGCAAAAAGGTTTCGGTTGATTTTAACAAAGTTATTTATCATTTTCGATTACAAAGTTTGACATTTTTTTCATACCCTGTATAACCGAAGTAAACTTTTAAACCATGGTTGGTTAGGGTAGTTACCACCCAAGTGTGACTAATATTTAAAATTGCTAATAACAACCTAAAAACGTGATATATTTTAGGACAAAGGAAGTGTTTAAAAATCGATATCTTGAAAAGTTTCAGTTTTTCAGTAAGACTCGCATAAAGTCCCCTTCACGTTGATTCAAAGTTTAGATTTAAAAATATCTTTTCATTTAAAATGTCAAAGCTGACAGGCAGTCCATGAAAGTGTGACATCTCTATATAATTGAAAATACTTTTAAATTATAGCTACTGTCGGTGTACTAGGCGGACAGGCAGCATATGTAGAAACGATAAATTACATTTACTACCATTTTTATTCATTTATATCCTTAATTCCATTCCTTTAATGTCGGAATTTAATCAACTGTTACAGGTCGATCATGTCCCCAACGGCGGAAGTGCCCAAAATCGAAACTGTTCTCTTACAATGTGGTGTTCGAACCAGCCGCAACTCAAGAAGACGTGCTCCAATTTTCGGGTATAAAGCGTCTGATCGAAATGGCTGTCGAAGGCTTTCGCTGTACGGCTTTCTGTTACGGACAAACAGGGAGCGGCAAGACGCACACACTAACCGGTCCTCCAAAGCTGGTATCATAATGAACCTTAATTCATCTTATATATTCTGATACACATTTCTACTGTTGCAGTTTGATAAAAAGACTCCGTCGTACAGCGATTCCCACGGCTTGGTTTTTCGTTCGTTTCTGTACCTGTTCAAACTGTTGGAAGAAAAGTCAGATGTTAATTTTATATTGAAAGCGAGTTTTTTAGAAATCTACAACGAAAAGGTGAGTTACTTGTAATACAATTAACTGTAAAAAAACAGTTATTCTAAATAAAACAGACAGTACCCCTGGTGGGACTCGAACCCACAGTCCCCGGCTTAGGAGGCCGATGCCTTATCCATTAGGCCACAGGGGCTTGTTCTAGAAAAGTAGATCGTCGTTATTTTAATACCATATTTTAATTCAATGTTTATTTTTGTTTTTGAAATCAACTTAAATTAAAATTTTACGATCATACACATAATTAGTGTTTCTAAAAATATAATGAGTATGTATAAATACATATACGCGCCTTAAAGTTATGCAATCCGTGGTTCATAAGACAGTATACCTACTACCCAAAAGTATCACAACACGTATATAGAATTACGTTTCGTTTTTAGTCTCTCCGATGTTAAACTCAAAATTTGGGAAATATCGAGCTTATTTAAACAAAGAATAATGGAAATAGAAGACAAATAACACACCAAAACTTGTTTATTTACTCGTTCGTTTGTATAGTTATACTGTGTGTCTTATATAATTTATTAATTTTTAATCATTTTTTAATATTTGTCTCATCATCAATCATCGACGATCATTTTCAATTTTATGACCTACACAGTTTTTAATTTAATTTAATTTAATTTTTTGTATTCCACGGTGTTGCATGTTGCATGACCAAAAACTTGTATTACCCTATTAGGTCATTTAACGACATACATTTAATTGTAATACAATTAGGCCCAAATATAAATACATTAATTACTGTCGAATTTCCTAGTATATAAACAAAGAGCGCAAAGTCAATATTAATACGAACATTAATCAGATTTATTATTTACTTAACGATATATCTATAATTAATTTTGAATTTTATTTAAATTACCCATTTTTTTATATTTTGTGGATATACGGTGATTCGATTGTCCTCGTGTTAAAGATAAGATTGAGTTAATAAATAAACTGCTGACAGTAATATTTATTTAATTGACACACACCTTATCTCATAGAAACAACAACTAATAACTAGGGATTCCAGTTCAATAACTGTTTTACAACAATACTCTTCCTAAAACAGTATTCTTAAATACTTGAACACAATCGCAGAAACTTCGGATTTACTCGAAAAGAACTCTTGGAAGGAATCTTGTAAGATAATCCGCCTTTTGAAGTTCTCTAGTTCTATTTGAAGATATCCTTGTTCAATTCGTTCGCAGACAAAATGATACCTCACATCTATGTTTCGATCTCTAATGGAACACCGGATTTTTCGCATATTCTACGGCACTTATATTGCCGACGAAAAGTGTTTCTTTAAAGATGAAACTTCACTAAATAGTTTGCTTAGCCCCACTCCATCTTTTGATGCTTCGGCTTCCATAGTCGAAAGTGAAACACACCTCTGTCGCTTACTTGTCCAAGTAATCACTCCACCACAAAATGTTGAACAAAATCCACTAACAGATCGTCGCGTATCAACGTTACTTACATAATCAGCATCGCAAAATATTTGCAACAATCGATTGCCCTCGGAAGACTTTATTCAATTCACATTACTCAAAATTCTTTTTACAATGTTCGAATGACATTTTTATGGCTTGTCAAGAAATTGAGAGACGTAATTGACAGCGAAAGTTATGTCTGGTCGTGTCATAACTGACAAATACCTCAAACTGCCTACTGCTTCTCGGAAGGCATTTCAGTTGGCTCAGTTATCGCATGTGTTTCATTATTTGTCGTGTTTTCTGGTTGACCCGATTTTCATCTTTCATCTTGAAGCACTTAAGAAGTTTCTCTGCGACGTTTTATGATTGATAAAAATCGAACCATCTTCTTTCCGATGAATGAGAACATTCAGAAAACTTTCCACGCAATTGCAAACTGTGATTTGAAATTTTTTCTTCAGTACAGACAAGAACTGTTTAATAGCCTTTTTATCAGTAGCCACTTTATCATCCACATAATAAACAACTATCAGTTTTGGTAACTCTTTGGTAGCTAACATTGTTCTTGCGAGTTCTACGATAGTCCTATTCGAACTCTCAGCACAGCCGTTTTGCTCAAGTGTGTACGTGTTAATTACATTTAACACCACACCTTGACTCTTGAGCAATTTTTCTACGTCGTTGTTGATAAATTCTTGTCCCCATCACATTGGAACATTTTTACTGCCTGACCGCTTTGATTCCGGACAAACTCAAACATTTCGACGATTTTCTCAAAAGTTTGTGATTTTTCTTTCAGGAAACTTTGAAAAATCACACTTAAAACACAAAGTATTTTGCTCCTTCAAATGACGCAACTTGCATGGGCCCGCAGAGATCTGCATCTCGCCAACTTATTCGGCCCGTTGCTGTCTCAGCTGAAAACTGTTACGACGTTGTTTTCCTTCTACACAGGTTTGACAGAAGAAATCAGTTTTGACACAATCGATGCCATGACGTTTCAACACTTTTTCAACCAAACGTTTGTTTTGATGGCCCATGATCTCATGCCATTGTTGCAAAGTCATTTTTTTAAAAGTTACGTTTGCTTCACGGACGACTTTTGACAAGCCTTCTAAAGGCTTTTTTAGAAATTCTACACAAATCACCATCTTGAATAGTTGTCTAATACGTGTGCCTCGAGCCTTGACAATTCACACCCCGTTTTAGTAGAGGTAAACATGTATTCTTTGTAGAAGGCTGACGTAACCGAGAACAGATTTCTTCTTGCAGCAGGCACATACAGCACATCTTCTATGTCATAATGATAACATGTACCATCAACAAAAGCTTTAAACTTGACGATACCTTTACCAACAGCGTCCATTGATGACTTATCTTCTATATAGATTTTCACAGGTGTTTCAAATAGTTTCAAAGACGAGAACCATTCACCATGAGAAGTCAAATGTTTTGTAGCTCCAGAGTCAACAATCCAGGAATTGTCATCTAGTTCTACGTTTAAAACTTTAGACCCGAAAGCACCATCTCTGGAATTATTTTGCTTGCGTTTTGAACAATTTCTTCTATGATTTTTCTCTCCACACCCGTAGCATTTAAACCTTTTCTTCTTTTTGCCGGTTTTTCGTTGCCATTTCCGTTCTGCACCAAATTTTTTTTGTACTTCTGTATTGCCACAAATGCAGTTGAATCTTCTTGATGCAAAGCTTTGTTTTATTGACGTAAACGTTTTCTTTGCTTTTCCGATGTTAACACACTGACGAGATTTTCAAAAGTTTGTGAACCAGGTGATCTCGACCACTAAGCTTGTCTTAAGCTATCATAATCTTCAGGAAGAGTGTCCACCAACTTGACTAGCAGAGATAATTTGTGCGGGTTTACATTCTGCTGTTGCATCTTTAGCATCTTTGCAATGTGTGAAATCATGTCATCACACTCGTTTTGCGTAGTCTGCTGTTCAAAGACCGAATGTAGTTTCACCTACGTTTCTCTGGCAGTATCACACGTAAACAACAAGGCCATAACTTTTGGGTCCAACGTCTTGATAAGTATTTGACTTGCGAACCGGTCAGTTTTGTCCCATGTTTTAATTTTAACAGTAAATTAATTTTTTTGTGCGGCTGTCGCATCGGCACCTAGTTCTTCTTTCTTTTTCACTTGACTAGTACAAACTTCGTATGCGTTTTCAGAACCCCGCAACAAATTTTTAACAGATGATTACTTTAGTATTTTATTTTACACATCCGACGTCTTTGAAAATAATGAAGGTGTCAGATTTGCTATTATGATGATTATTAAGTTAAGGCTCCTCTTTCTTGGTTTATTTATCAACGAAGGTGTTTGTGATTGACCGTCACAGTTCGAAAAAAATCGGCAGTTTTAGTACATATCGCAACGCGACAAGTAGAAGGTTAGTTCAGTTCAGACTTTCTCATGTTGCACACTGATGCTACCGAGGACCAGATAAGCGCACCGATGTCACTTGTATGGATCAGTACAAGATAATCTTTCTGACCGTGATGATCAAGATTGACAGACAATTCGGGAAGGTGGCAAAGAATCGAGAGCCTTCCATAGCATTGGAAAATGGTAGCCGAGAACACGAAAAAACCATCAAGCTACCAAAGATTGAATTAAAGAGGTTTAGTGGAGAGCTGATAGATTGGCTTGTGGGTCATGGAGTCAGTGCCATAATATTGATGGAAACGAAGATCTACACTTTAGCGACAAATTTCAGTATATGGTGCAGGGGATGGACGAGAGAAGGCAAAAGAAATGGGTCGAGAGTTTTTCCCACTACCCTTCGGCAATCAGTGCCCTTAAAGAGGAAAAGATGAATTCCAAGTGGAAGTATTAGGATTGATAATCACCAACGCCATCCAGTCTAAGGACCCAGTAAGTGTTCCCAAACTGTATGACCAGTTAGATTATAGTTGAAGTCACATAGTGAAACGTTTCTCTACCAGATGGTACAGTCCTGTTTTCCGGTCCAGACGCTGTGAGTGTGACAGAGAAGCTCTTTGTCAAAATTAAACAGAGCAAAATTGACGCACCGCAAGTCCAGACTTTGCTACCTCACGTCGAGTTCTTGGGTGCTGAGTTGGAAAATGAAGTCTCCATATCATTCACTGAGTGAAGCAAGAACTTAGTAGAAAAAGTGGTCATCAGACGGCAGACAGTGACCACGAGAAGCCCACCGTTGCCGGCAAAAACGAAAAATGTGCCTTTAAGCTATGAGGTTGAAGGATAAGACTATGCATTAAGGCAACTTTATTGACAGATGAGTTAGAAGTTACATAAGTCGATCCTTCAATTATTATAACCAACTAAGTGTTGGCAAAAATAACAATCTCGAATCGCCTGCTGTAAATTCGCAAACTGCGTTAACACGAGTCGACACTAGATGTCGCAATACTAATTGTTCGGATAAGACTGAGATTTAATAAGCAACAACTGTTGATTTTATCTAGGACGTAAAGCCAGAGCGTGCATAGCTTTAGTGAAATATGTTATATGTTCCGGAAACCTAAGAACCTTTTCTGCTCAGAACTGCGGTCTCATTCTGAAAGAAGAGTGGAGTAGAGAGAGAAGAATACACCTCCAGATGAACAGCACAATATTTCACGAGAACCAAATCATAACATGTAATTCTACAGACCGTCATGGATAGGCTAAAAAATGTGTTGAAAGTGAAAGTAGAGGAAATAGGGTTGAACCGTAAGTGAGGCTTCTACCCATGTACTCCTTGGCGGTGTAGGAGCCAAGAATGTGAAACATAACAAGCATAAAGTTTGTATCAGCACGAATGAAGGATAATTTGATGTGTTACATCAAGAACAAATTTGTGGAAAAGCTGCCAAATGTGTCTCGGGTGACTAATTGGTGGAAAAGGTGTTCTTTTGGAGAATATGAACAGTGTAAAAAAGCCAATTGAACTCTTAATTGGAGATGATATATATCGTAGATTTCTCACTGGAACAATTAAAAACAGCTAGAGTGCGGTTTTGACAGCTGGGTTGGACAGTAATGAGCAACTGCCTCTTCAGTTCGGTGCAATGTCCTAAAAGCACAAGTATGAAGATCTCAAGTTTAGTAACAGTGAGATGAACGTTGCTTACCTCTGGAGTTTGAAGTCAATAGGGATTTGATATCGAATTGAGTTGGAATCCAAGCAGGGAAACGAATTATTCACTTTGTGAAGACAGTGACGCAAACATCCAAGAATCGGTACAAGATCAGTTTTCCATGGCTCAGTGAAAATAAGCTCATTCCGAGTAACAGTCAAGTTGCAAAGAAAAGGCTTATGTGTAGTACGAGGAGACTCAAGTCTACCAATAAGTTTGAAATAATTCTTAGAGTAGTTGGAGAAAGGTATTATTAAAAAGGTGGGAGCGGGTGATCTAGATTAAGTAACTACCCCACCGACTAATATTCTACCAGAGACACCAGGCGACAAAGATCAGACTAGTGTTTGACGCCTTCTACAAGACTAGGAGTGCACACTCTCTGAACGTGTGTCTCGAGAAACTGCCTTTGCCGATTGACTTGATACTTTTTATCATGTTACGTTTTCGGAAATAATGGGTAGCAGTTACATTGGAAAAATCTTTCTCATCATAGAACTCAATGACGAGTAGAGGGACTTTCTGCGTTTCCTATGGTGGAAGCGGTAGCCCAGAACTTTCATTATGTGAACAACTGTTTAGCCTCCGTTCGAGATATGGAGTAATTGCTTAAATTCAAGACGCTGAGCATCAACATGATAGCGGAAGCACAAATGGACCTCAAAATGTGCCAGGGTAATATGGAAGTGCGGATTCTAGGGATGGCGTGGAATAGCCACAAAGATGTATTGTATTGATCTGCAGACAACCTTTTTCAAGTTGATGGAATGATTTCTAAAAGGAATGAGCTGTCGTTGGTTTACCAGAACTTAATGCTGCACGAGACGTTGTCACAGAAGAGTGGATGGGACAAGCTATTAAAGGAGAACACAAAGCTAGATTTGTAAAGTGGACAGAGGAATTAAAATTGATTATTTTTGGATCTTCTATATATTATTTTAATTGTGATAATTCTCAAACAGTGGGTTCTTCTTTGAAGGAGGAGTACTGAGCAGTCTTAAATACTTACTAACGTTAATCGAAACGTCAGCAAAAGACTAGACATAGAGTTTTAATCATCCCTCACCACTCCTACAAAGAAGGTCCCACTGTTTGCAAATTATCTACAATTAGAGGAATTACATTTTTTGTCGACGGTTATGATTTTAAGGTGGTTTAGCCATGAAAATACAGATAGAAGCCAGTGGAACCCATACATTTTGTTCCACAAGTGGACTCGTATATGCCGCACATTTATTCACGTCAATGCCAGGGTGGCATCTATGAAGAAAGCAAGCATTCTGAAGTGAAAATTAGACTAGCTCACTCGATTAGTGAAGCATTGGATTTCCAGAATAAGCTAAAAGTGTGCTGGACGGATTCTACGACAACCCTAGTCAGAATTCATCGTAATGATGAGTGGTCGTATACGGGGTATCTTAAAAACGATAGATCTAGTCGAGCCAAGAAAGTGTAATCCAGCGGATATATCGTCTCGTAGATACAAGACATTAATGTTTGTGGAATGCCGATAGCAGGAGAGACAAAGCTGGCACTATAAAGATTCTAATGACTGGTAGTGTGAATCGTTGCTTCCTGTGGACGAAGAGGCAATCCTGGGTGAAAAGAAAAAGGGCAAGATAATCTGCATGTTAAGTTCGAGCAAAGCTGATTAACCCTTCTACATGAGATTTTATTTGGGATACAGAAAGATACCCGTGCGACAGCTTATGCCATTAGAGGAGCTCACCGGTAGTTAAAAAAAATTCTTCCCTTCAGACCTAAAATACAAAAAGAAAAAATTAATAAAGGGTGAACATGGAATCATTCCCGTAGTGACTATGATTCCGGAAGACTAAATTCTTTGGAATTTTTGTATCCAATTTTTTCTTCTTCAGAAGCATCCATTCGTGGTGGAATTAATCCGAGAAAAACAACTTGAGTCGTGCCATGGTGGACCGCAGCTTCTGATTTTGAGACTTAGAGAAAAGTGGTATTTACCAAACGAAGAAAGCAGGGAACAGCGTTATCCACAAATACCTGAGGTGTATCCGCGACGGGAGGAAGGCGATGGAAATGGCCTATTGCTCAATGCTTGGATTTGAGATACCGCTTTGTTTTAAGTTACTGGTGTGGACTTGGCAAGCCCTTTGTTTCTAATGGGGCAGAAGGAATGTTGGATTCTACTCTATACCTGGGCGATATATCTAGAGGTGTACATTAGACACACCAAGCTTTCTGATGTCATTGCGAGAAGAGGTCGACCAATGGTTGTCAATTGTGACAACGGGACGAATTTTTGAGAAAATTCTAATCCCTGGATTGGGAGGCAATCCAGGAGAAATACGTGGTGAAGCTGATTACATTCCTGCACAACCTCCCAAGCGTAGTGGGGTCGTATTTGGGAAAGGTTAGTGTCACGGAACTTTTCGAGAGTTTTTAAAAATATATTGTATAGAGTATTTTAGAAGATATGGTCATTATTAATACTACCAATTATAAGCACCAATAAAAATTGATTTTCAATTTAATGTTCACCACCACAGGCATCAGCTGCAAAGGTATTATAGTTAGAAAAATTAACCATAAGAAAAAACTGAAAAACTATATTTTCTTATCGTCAATTATTTTTTATAATTACTCCAACACAGCATTTATGGATCTTTCGTTAATCAGCATTTCAATCCTATTTTTTACAGGTGATCGATTTATTAAATCCGGGCAGTGCAAGAAAACCTTTGGCGGTACGCTGGAGCAAAAAAGCTCGCGGTTTCTTTGTCGAAAATCTCTTCACAGTCGACTGCGAAGAAATCGATGATCTCAGCGCGGTTCTTGAAGAAGGCATGCGTAATCGTTCAGTAGGCAGTCACAACATGAACGATTATTCCAGGTACCGATCGCATACTTTCCTAATCAAATTTATATCCGTAATCTGTTTGCAGCCGCAGTCACACCATTTTAACAGTACACATAACTTCAGAACAACCGGCCGAAAACGGCGTCTTCATTTCACGTTCGGGAAAAATTAACTTCGTCGATCTGGCCGGAAGTGAAATGACCAAAAAAACTCAAAGCGAAGGAAAAACTTTAGAAGAGGCTAATAACATTAATAAAAGTTTGATGGTTTTAGGTAATTTTGTTTTTGACCTTTTATTTGATAGACGCATAGGTCAGTTGAGAATTCGATTAACTTTCAGGATATTGCATAGCTTCGTTGAGCGACAACAAACGAAAAATTAATCACATCCCGTACAGGGACTCGCAACTTACTAAACTTCTAGCCGATTCGTTAGCCGGAAACGGGGTCACTTTAATGGTACGTTACTTAATGTTATTGACGTTTGACTTTACGTACGTTTAAGATCGCGTGCATTTCGCCGGCGATGTCGAATTTAACCGAGACAATCAACACCTTAAGGTACGCGGCCAGGACTAAGCGTATTAGGACTAAACCTGTAGTTCTTATGGTAAGCTTACGGTAAATTATACTGTGAGTTTTACTAGAGAATGATTCTTAGGATCCGCGTGAGGCTTTGATCCTTACACTGAAGAGAGAAGTTGGTGTGCTTCAAAGCGAAAATGAACATTTAAGAACGGCTTTGCATCTGCAGAGTTCGCCCAGTGATTCGGTTCACGGTAAGCTAAACGTCGTTTGATCCATCATACTTTACTTAACTTACGCCGTAGGTAAACGTAACTCTTCACCGCCCCAGGTAGATTTGGAAAAACTCGGTGAACTCGAAGGACCGCAATTGGTGGAACTTGTAAAGTTGTACGTGACCGAAAACGAGGCTTTGAGGAAAGAGAACACCGAACTGTTTGTTTCACGGGAAGTGTTGCTTCGCGACCAAGAATTGGTGTGTAGAGACAATGAACGATTATTAAAAAAACTGGCTGAAGTAAATTCGTAAGTGCTGGTTTCTTTCTTAATTTTGCCGTCTGACCGATTTCTATAATAGAGTTTGCTGTCGGTCGCCGCTTGTGCCTTTGAAGACAGCATCATCCGGCGGTACTTTAAACCAATCGTACGTAGATTTAGATTTATCAGCAACTAACATTTGGACTAATCCACTGGATACATCTTTTGCGGTAAGCGTTTTATTCGACTATAACTTGAGCACTAACTGTCGCTATTTATAGTCTTTGAACAGAACGGTTCTGCCTGAGGTGCTTCAGAAAGAACTCGATAAGAGACGGATTGGTAGTGGGTAAGTATGTTTGAAAGATTTCGCATTAATCTTGACATCACTTTAGAGTTAGCAGTGTTAACGGACATCGTCTTCACAACTCACTGGAAGATTTAACGAAAACGCCTAATGGTATGCGCGTTAAAAGCTCAAAGTCCGCAAACGGTCATTTGGAGGAGCCGATACCGTAAGTTTTAACTTATTTTTGGGTCCAAATTATTGTAACTGCTTTCAGGCCACATGCGACAGGAGGTCGGCGATTTTCGATGGCTAAACCGGAAAGATCGAGCACACAGGCATCTTCAACCCCTCGCCACGGGCAAAGTCCCCTGTTGAAGAGGAGGAATAGCCAAAGCAGCGCTAAAAACGAAGACAAATTTTTTGGAAGTCCGGTGAGCTCAACCGAACACGATGATGTTGATTAAGTTTATGTGCATTTACTATTTTAGAATTTTAAATAAATATTTTTTTGATTTTTTGTTTTTCTTTTAAAGAAAAGATTTGTACAGAAATCTACTATGGTGCGATAAGAAATGTTCACCATTAATACAAAATGGCAATTATTTTATTAACATCGAAAAGTAAATATCAACAACAGTTCTCAAAACTTATTTAAGTAAAGATAAACTTAAATTAAATCTTTCAATAAACGCCGATTTATTTCTCCTTCCATCGTCACAGGTAAATCTGCAACAATTCTCACACCAGCCCTTAACCGTTTATGGTCGTCAACCTTTTCTTCGACAAATTTTTCAATTTCTTCTTCGGAAACCTTTTCATGATTCGGCTTTAACACAACGAAAGCTAAAGGATGGTTAAGATCTTCCGGATGCGGCACGCCCACTACTGCCGAACGTGCTACAGCAGAATGTCGACTTAACACTTTCTCCAGCACGCTTGGAATTATGGGGAAATATTGATAGTTAAACATTCCGTTTATTCTTTCGGTCACGAAAAAACAGCAGTCTTCGTCGTAATAACCGATATCGCCAGTTTTAAACCAGCCTTCCGAATCCCAAATGCTTGAAGAGTCGTTTTCATAATAACCAACGGTTTGGATTTTGGTTTTTACACGCAGTTCGCCTTGGCGATTGGGTCCTAAAGTCTCGCCAGTGTCTAAGTCGACAATCTGTAATGAGAAATCTGAGAATAGGGTTAGCTAAGAATTCTAACACCTTGTAAGAATATCCCGGCACTCCAGTCCCAACAGACATGGGTTTTTCAGACAAAACCGTTGCATCTTTAGGATTCGATGCTTCAAAAACTGTTAAAATTTCGGTAAGACCGTAAACCAACCGAACTGTCGTTTTAGGAAACATTTTCTTCAGCTCGAGCACTTGATGTTTTTGAGCAAAGTCTCCTCCTACCTCAAGATACCGGAGTGAATCTGCATGCAGATTTTGGGTACTCCCTGTTTGCACATATTCGCTAATTGAAGGACGGTGATAAACGCGAAAGTAACTTCATGTTCGAACATTTCCCAAGCTTTAGTTGGGTCGTAACGAGGATAAATCAAGCGTGCTCCACCTCTTATGAGACTCATGTTAACATTTGCAATAAAAACACTCCAGCTGGGAGATGCATAATATAAGCACAAAGACAAAGACTCCTCTGAGAGGTACCTAAAAGAATTGATGATTAGATTCATAACCAATACAAGGTTCACATACTTTTTGTTCATTGCGTAGCATAAAAACGTATAATGACTGTAACAGACGGCTTTGGGATATCCTGTGGCATTATTTTTAATTACGATAAACGCGGTGTCTTCAAGGCTATTGACAACCCACGGTGCAAATGTAGCTTCATCTTGGTGACATCGTAAAAGTTTCAAAAACGACGTATCTTCAGATGACGGATTATTAAAAACTACAATGCTAGCATCGGAACCGATTAAGTTTAATGCGTAGTTAATTTTCTCGGCATTGACGCTTTGCAAAAAGATTATCTTTGGTTTCAACAACTTGAATAAGTAAACAACTTCTTTAAAGCACGCGTTTGGATGTATGGACGTTGAAACTGCTCCGATAAACATTGAAGCAATCAGTGGAACTGCGGAATTTAGATGATTGAAAGAACACGTGCACACAATGTCTCCAGGTTTTACTCCAGCATCTTTCAAATGCAACGCCACCCGAACCGATCGGTTCAGCAACTGCCCATACGTGTCCTTTTCACCTGTCAAACCATCGACCTATTTTAGCGTAAACGAAAAAAATTCTGAGTTAGACTTACTTGCGCTAGTTTGTTGAAATTTTTAGACATCGAATGGTAGTAAACGTAACCCAAGCCTTTGGTGTCAGGAACATGGTCTATGTCGGGCATTTTGATAATATTTTTAGTCATGTTGAAAGAAAAAACTGTTAGTGTAAGTCAAGCGAGTTTTAGTTGTATTATAGACAGATTTTCAAATAATCGGAAACCGCGGTTTTGATTAACCTAATCTATTGTTTAATTATGTTAATTAAATGGTTTTGTTGTAAATAAATATGTAATGTTTTTAAAACCACCGAGAAATAAAAGGAATCCGACTCAACGTCAAGATTCGATAAATGCCGGTCATTGAAGGCCATGCTGTGGTCAAAACGGTTTACGAAGTGCGACTAAGATGTGGGTTCAACGACTAAAAGGATGTTTGTAATCAATAATCAGATATTAAGTTTCTACTGAAAAAATAACAGGATATTTTTGATTTATACTTAGTTACAAGTGATTTTATTAATCTATCACCTGCTCTCATTGCATTCTTATCAAGAAATGAGTAACTTCAATGAACTTAATTTTTCTGCTTGGAAAATATTTTTCTTGAAATAACAAAATCTGGATTGTCTTTAAATTGTTTAACTCCGATAATGTTCAGTCGTATATTTATTAGATTTGTTCTTTCCCTGTCCTCATATCTCAAGCACAAAGTCTTTGTAATCTTGTTAAACTTAAATATGTATTTTCTAAATCCGAAATATTGTTACATAAAAATCATTGTTTTTGCATTTTAATCGCAATTGCTCTAAATACGGTGTTGCTAAAAATGATGCTGGTGCTGTACCGGATGTTACGACTTAGTTAAATTTGAAAAGATTTTGACCGAGGTTTTAAAAACCGAAAAATGGTTAAAATAAGTACCGTAATTTCTAGCAAAATTTTAAGATTTTAGCGATTTAGGGAGTGGAACCTTCTGGGAGGATATCTCTTCCACTCTTTCTGAGTCTAGACTGGCACTTTCCTCGCTGCCAGAAGCTCTGCGCAGAGAAATATGAGGGTGCTGGGTGACGTCCAGGTGCAGTTGATTGAAGGTGGCTAATACAATTTGCAACCCAGCTTAGGCTCTTGTCGCAAATAGGCTCGCTAAGTCCGTACAAAACCCCGGGTATGGATAGGATTCAGTCTGTTCGTTAGCAAAAAAGAGACCTTTCTAATACAGATTTTCAGGAGCAATCTGACTTTAGGTAAATACCGAAGGCTGGAGAACGGCAACAGTAGGAAAAAGGATACCACCAACCCTAAGGCCTGTAGTCAATCAGCTTTTGTTTTTCTGCTTAAGCGCTGGAGAAATTGACTGAGCAGTTGTGGTGAATACCACCAGTGGATGCTCCCAAGGCGGAGTGTTGTCGCCTCTGATGTAGAGTTTACTCCTGAACAATCTTCTTTGCCTTTTGTCTAGTTATTGTTTGTACTATTTGTGACATAGTACAGGCAGGACTGGAATTGCAAAGTATCTTGTACCAGTCGTGGCTTGAGAGTTAATCCCAAGCCAACCGGTCAAATATACCTAGGTATCACACAATATAATAGATTAAATTCTAAAAAAGAAACACCAGCTGAATGTCATTAACAAGATTATTAGGGTACAGGATGGTTTACAACACACTCGCAGCAAGAAATCAGGTTGTAAGCTCAAAATACTGCGCTGAAGGTGGCAACACCTCTTTTACATCTTTCCGGCATACTCCCGGTGTATATACGCATGTAGGTACCCTACATATTAAGAACATACGCATGTTAGCTTTTTGATTTTTGTAAACTTGCGTTTGAGCTACGCCTCCACTGATGAGTCTCAATAAGACGAAACCGTGTAATGATGTGCCGGTCTTGATTCTGCTTTTACACTGGCCACTGATTATTCTAGTTACAGATTTTATATATTATTTTTTATGGTGTTTAATTTTAACACTAACCAAGTACCTAAAAAACTAAATTTATTTCTAATAAATTTACAACTCTTCCTATGTAAAATTAAACTTTATTTAAATTTATTTACACCAATCAGATTAAAAAACTAGTCTTTTATATAAAACGGGAATTTTTGAGGAGAGGTTCATTATTATTACAAATTTGTCTTAAAAGAAGTTCAATGACATCTTTGCAAAAAGACCCATTGCCTCTAAAGCAAATTGAACAAAAATTTTATTCTTGGAAATGACTTAGTGGTTAAACTTCTTTTAATTACCAACTTCTGCTACAGATCCAACTTTTTTTTAATGATTTATTTATGTATGGAGCTACCCAAAAGGTATCGAACATGCCACATTCCATTCTACTTGGCTTCAGATGTTAGAGATTTTCGTTTCTTTTAAGAAACTGTGAAAGCCACTAATGGAAAGAGTAATAGGTTATTTGATAAAAGACCAATCATCATTCTTTTTTATAGAACTTACATCATTAATTAAAGATGTTAGTTAATCACGCGATTATTAGACATTTTGTAAGCAAGAGGCAAGAGAGAGAGGACTGTATAAATGAATAATTTAAATTCCTCTTTTCTATTCTTATGTTTACAAGTTCTGTGTCTTCTTTTCAATTCTCTTATTATTCCTTGGTATTTTGTGCTCTTAAGCTTAGTATTTGACTAGAGTACATACCCACTTTCGGAAGCAGATTTGACGTGAATAGTATACAGTACAACTTTACAATTGGAAACTTACACTCGAGTTTGCTCACACCTGAAGAGTCCCAAAAAGACGAAACAGTTAGTTCTCTATTGATTCTCGGTGTTTGTTTTAGATTTTATAGCAGGCGATCTGTGATTGTTGTTAAGTCAACGCTTTGATGACATTAATAATCGATGAATCGAGTTTTGCAAACTGTGTAGGTACACTATACCATGGAAATTTTTTTTCTGTGACTATACTTTTGAAACCATGATTTTATACCTAATAACTCGGTTGTATTATTCACGACAAAGTAACTCTTAAGTAAGTTGGGTTGCCTATTCACAAAAATCATTCGCCAAATCCATTACTATTTTTACCCCCATAAATTAAAAATAATAACTTAAAATGGTAATATTACTTTTTATTGCAATTCATATAAGAGAAATAAAAAGCTTCAACAAAATTAAAAATCGGCTGATAAAATAAAGTGTACATAGTATTTTAAACAAAAATATTGTAAAAATTTTAATTAAAAAACGTAATAACCCTAGCAAGTACAATTACATTTAAATATCAGTTTTTTTTAAAAAATGAACAAAAATTAGACGGTACGTAAAATGACATGGACACCAGAATCTGTAAAAACTGGCTCGCTTAATTCACCAACTTTCAAAGCAAAGGAAGCATCTTCAAAGGGTTTTTGCATGGCGCCCTTTCCAAAAGGTCCTAAATCACCTCCACGCCTTGCCGAAGAACAATCTGAATATTTCTGCGCCAAGTCAGCGAAAGAAGCCTTACCCTGGACGATTTGTTCTCTATAAGCTATCAAAAATGGTACTGTGTGAGCCAAAAGGTTGCTGGAAACTTACATAATATTAAATCCAACGCTTCATCTTTAGTTCTAGTTATGTGTTCTTCTCTCCATGATGACGGCCTTCTCGAATCTTTATGCTTCACTAAAAGGTGCGAACATTGAACTTGATCGGGTCCGCTAGATGGTGCCGTTTCTGCAGGTTTATCAGGTACGTCCCATTGGGATTTTTTTGTATATATATTTAAATAGTAGTGTTGCCCTTGAAAACGAGATGAGGTTATGTTGATGTTGAGAGGAAGGTAGTTAGCGGTAGGAATTTCAAGGTATCGCTAAATTAATGTAATAATTTTAATTAATACCGACACTTACCAGTCGACCGGCTTAGTTGTTTTTTCCACCCGGGTGGAAGTTGTTCGTCGTCCGCCATTTTTGAATTTATGAAAATAGTCAATACCGAACCGCATCTAGCTACCTTCAGGGCGGTGCATGTATTACATATACAGGGTAATGAATAACTCTGTATACAACTCACTCTTCTGTAGTAGAGGTAGCTTTTTTTTATGATTAGGTGCATTTACTGTGTCATTCAGTAAAACTTAATATCACAATTTACACAAAACAATTTAAATAGTATTTTAATTCTGTTGGTGTCACGATGTTCAACAGCATTTTAAGGCTGTATTTTTAACACACAGAACTGTAGCGGTAACAACAAGTATCTTTAATTTTTGAGACATTCATTTATGTAGGTATGATATAGAATCATAATAAGTATGCAATGCGTCATCACTGATTTCACAATTTGCATATGCACGTAATGACTCCGTAACTATCTTTCAATGTTAAATAGAAATTGTTATTGCTATACAGTATACAAAATGTGTATGTATTTATAATTATTATATTATATTAATAAATGTATTACAAAATAATATGTTTTTTTACAAACAATATATATTATATGGAGTTTTTTTATCAAGTTATTTTTTTACTATAACATAACCCTAAATTATTGTGTCATCTTAATGTCAATGCTTATGATGATTAAAGTTCGTGTTTACTTTCAGTTTAACTGCATTTTTTACATAGTTTGACGGTGCCAAAATCACTTAAAGAGCATCAGTCAAAGGAATTTGTTTGATAACTGATTTTACACTTGCAACAAAAGCGAGATTATTAAAGAATTAGAGGTAAATATTTTTATTTACATCTAGCGAGTTATGTGAAGCGTTACAGTTCAGTGTATCTGCCGTATAAAATATCTGCTGCAGCTAAACGTGGAGACGAATTAACTGGTCTTCTTAAGCCAAGACAACCAACGCCAACATTTGTAAATTTCAAACAGACAGATTTTAAGCAAAATGTTGTTATAATGCAATAATGTACATGATGACGCAATTTCATACTGAAATTCCACCATACCTTACAAAATACATCACTCCATAAAAAAACTATTAAACAAAAGTTCTTATAAATTATACTTTTTACAACTTTTCTTTCAAATGTTATAATTAATGGCAGTAACTTTAATTATAAAGTTCTTATAAATTATACTTTTTACAACTTTTCTTTAAATGTTTTTTGTCCGAGAATGTTATAATTAATGGCAGTGATTATAATATAAAGTACCATTGAAATCATTCAACGCAGGTACTGAAGAATAATTACCATCACTGAAAATTTAACAAAACATTTCCTAATAGTGTTGCGGTAATCCCGTCCGTCTTTGATAGTAAAAGAAATAGTCTACAGTATTCCTTTGTCCATAACGATTATACGATTGCCTCTTAGTTTAGTCCGTCCATTTGGTAAAATGATCCATTGCCGAGAAAATGTATTTGTTTCCAGCATAACTTTCAAGGAACGGACCCGCTATGTAGATTGTACTGCCCAATAGGCGCTTTTCTCTTCTTTATTGGACCATTATCTGATGCACACAGAACCACTTGAGGTCTTCTTTACAGTTCACCCAATAGAACCGTTCTCTTACTTTCCCAAGTGTCTTCTTCCACACCAAAGTGTCCTCTAGAAGTCCTATCATAGAAGTGCTACAATACTTATGACACTCGGCTTTTAAGCATTACTAATTGTTTTTTTAAAACTATAGTCTTGGGTATAAAATCGGGTAAAAAAATTTTACTTTCGATTTGACTAAAAATTGGTGAAAAGACTAACATTGAAGTGTAGAATACAGAAATACCATCAGTTGTCATCAAAATATTACTGTAAAATTATTGCCCACGTTTAGAGCTTTTGGGAAAAAAAGTTTCAAATGGGAAAAAGTAGTTTAACCAGCAATTTTGAAAAATCGGAGAAACGGTTTGTACTACCGTGTTCTACGCATTGATTTACATCATATTATGATAAAAAAGTCTCACAAAATGTTTTGTCAATTTTTGTTAAAAGACCAAAATCTATAGTCTTGAGTATAAAATCGGGTAAAAAAAATTTGCTTTCGATTTGACTAAAAATTGGTGAAAAGACTAATATTGAGGTGTAGAATACAGAAATACCATCAGTTGTCATCAAAATATTACTCTAAAACTATTGTTTAGTAAAATTATGAATTGTAATTTTTATTTAATTCGTCAAATTTTTTTAATATCCTCGACTATTATTTGTGTCGATAAATATTTTTGAGTTTGCTTTAATATTTTTGATTCTAAAAGAAATTTCAGATCACAACTCAACTCAGTTATGAATGTAATGCATGCACGTGGTCCAGGAGCGTAGGGCATAGATATATCATAGGTGCCTACAAGATAATAAACTTCTGTTCAACTCGAAGCCATATATGATGCTACAATATTTTATTCCGTTCTTTTGCTGTTGATAACTTGGATTGAATTTTTGAAATATACAGAAAAATATTAATTTTTGCTTCAAATAAAAGTTGTTTGTATTTTTAATTATACATAACTTTGTTTAAACTATTTTTAATCGGATAAGTAATTAGTGAGATAACAATCATGTGACACTAATTGTTCTTACAATATCTCCACCAATATCAATTGTACAAAAAGTTATGAAAAAAAATTGTTGTAAATTTCATTGTCTATAACTTATGTTTGAACCATTTTTTTCTAAAACGCAATTTTCATTTTGTCTTTTCGGGGTCTTGCCACAACGTTAATCGACCACTACGTGAAATTCGAATCAAACAGAAACGTATCCTTCGCTACTGCGTCTAACTTGACCACAACGTCAAACATCTTCAAATGTGACCATAACATCTAATTTAAACTTGACTACAACGTCAACGGCCATCTATTTAATAAATAAACACAAAACGTGATTATATCGTGAAGTTCGTCCCAATAACCAAAAGTCCAGTGGATGTTCTAAACCTGAGGATGTGGTGGAAAAACTGGTTGCTGTCCTTTGGGTTGCCTTTGCAAGGAAAACGTCACTGTCGCCATGAAGACATTGACAGATAGGTACGGATCTGCCCAAGTTTGGAGGAAGACCAGAGGACTGGATGATCTTTCAATCGCAGTTTGAACGCATAAATGAGAAGGATAAGTTTGATGACGCGAATAGACGCGAAGAACATTATAAAACTCACAAAGGCTTTGATTGACGTAGCAAAAGACGCAATGTGAATGTAGTGATGAATGCCCTGAAACGGAGGTTTTGTGAATCCAAAGTTTGTGCTAAATGCATTTTCTGACAAAGCTAAGGGGTGCCTCTCAGTGACTATCGTTGAACCAGAAACAATTATAGACTTCGGGTTAGCAGTGTAAACTCTAGTGTCAACTGTCATTAGTTTCAAACAGGCTTATTTGACAAATACCGTACTGTTGGACTCTCAGACAAAATATAACTACCTATAGACAAGTAACGTGCACCTTTGTTTCGAAGCCGCCATAATAGTAGAAGCGATGCAAGGACGGACAAAATTAAGGGACCACCAAATCAACTTCAAATAACTTCTCTAACTTACAAGTTATTTTAATAGACTTTTAACATGTTATACATTGACGTTTATTAAACATGATTCAATATGAATGATGTGCCATAACAATTGACGTTGTCTGCTAGGAAACAAAAAGTCAACAAAAAGCCCAGATTTTGACAACTTTTTTTTTGGTTGTTTAATTTACAAAGCGCGTTTTTTTTACTAAAACTAGAGACCGTGTTTACCCTCAGTTAATTAACTATGCCTGACATTATTGTACACCAGAACAAGTGTCTCAAATGATTATTCTTCTTAGTGAAGGCTATTCACAAAGAGAAGTGGCTCAATACCAACAAATCTGTGGTGCAGAGCGCAGCAGTACAATTTAGAAGAACTGGCAGCTTCAGAAGAAGACGGCGACAAGGTGTTAAAAAAACAACACGCAGGGAAGATCGCTTTATCGAACTTCAGGGTTTAAGAAAACGGTTTGTAACATCTCGTCAGTTAAAAAATGATCTCCGATTAGCCACTGGAACAGAAATTTCAACCAGAACAGTAAAAAGAAGACTGAAAGAAGTCAATTTGTCTCCTAGAAAGCTTGCAACCGGTCGAATTCTCACAGCTACGCACAAGAGAAATCGCTTAAACGTTCGTCAAAATCATCAGGATTGGGACGAGAGGCAGTGGAACTCCGTTTTGTTTTTGGACGAGTCTAGATTCCACCTAAGCAAGAATGATCGCCGTGTTCTTGTTATACAAAGACCAGGTGAGCGATTTGCACCATGTCGCAAATTTGACAAACTTGGTGGGGGGATCTGTAATGGTTTGGGGTGGCATACAATTGATGGTTGTACAGAATTGGTTTTAATACGAAATGGGTCGCTAACAGCAAGAAGATATAGAGACGAGATTATTGTACCCCATTTGCCGAAAATATCGGCGATGGATTTATTTTTATGCAAGACCATGCCAAACCTCATACCTCTAACATTGCCACAGCTGCGTTGAGATTTGCAAATATCCAATGTTTGAATTGGCCTGCCAATAGCCCTGATCTTAATTCTATCGAGCATCTCTAGGATCAGTTAGGCAAGAAAATTAAAAACGCTTTAAGACTGTCAGTAACACTTGATGAGCTGTGCAACATGCTTGTTCAAGAATGAGAACAAATCTCTCAATAACGAATAAAAAACTTAATTGCAAGCATGCCAAGAATATTAGAAGCTTGTATTGCTACAAGAGGGGGGCATACACGCTATTAGTAATGCCACTTGTGTTGACTTTTCACAAATTAGGGTATAAGTTGTTAAGAACATATACTGGTGTTTTGGTTAAATTTTTAGAATTTTTTCTTCATGTTCACGTTTGTTAATTTTTATGAACTAAGTTGTTAGGAAACACTTAAATTTATATATTTATTCCCCCAGAAGCTTGGAAAACTAGTTTTGTTATTCCTGTACATAAAGACAAAGATTTATTTATTTATTTAATCGTATGGTACGTTTTAAATATTGTATTGTGATGTAAGTGTTACGTATGGTGTCCCAGAAGATCAGTATAAACCTGTACAGTGTGGTGACGAAACTGCGTGCAATTGTAGATTAGTTCGTCTTGGCAAAGCATTTACTTCAATGTTTAGGAAAACCACTAAAACCTAAACATGCCAACTTTTACCCACCCTAGTATAAAAGATAAAACAAACATATTAGACTATAGACCTATCTCTATAATTTCTGCAATATCGTAAATTTTTGAAAAAAATATTGTCAAGACATTGCCCCCGGTCTTAAAACACATTATTATTGATGAACAACATAGCTTCTTTCCTAACCGGTCAACGATAACCAATCTTCTTACCTTTCAAAACCATATACAGCAAACTCTTAATGAAAATGCCCAGTTAAATGTAATTCACAGATTTTTCGAAAGCATTCGACGAAGTAAATCATGAAATTTTAATGATGATTCTTGAATTTTGTTCTAGTATAGTCACCATATTACTTAACATCGATAACAAAAATAGAAAAGGTTCAACATATATTCCTTAGACATTTTGTTTATAAAGCTGGAGTCCCATCCTTGGACTACATAAGAATTCTTTTACTGGCTAACATAAATACACTCAAATCGCGTAGACTATTTTAGCAAAACCGCTTATCTCCAACATTCTCCTGTTCAGCGTCGTATGTATTCGTCCAACTTATTTCCCAACCTTAACTTTTCCGACAGTCTAATCAAATTCAAAAATAATCTCAAACGAGAACTTATGAATATAGATACGTCCTTTTATAAAACTTATTAAGTTAATGTTATATCCGTTTCTTAATTATGAATTAATAAGTTGTATCTTTTAGTTTGTTAGTAATAATTTACATTCAAATATATTTAGTTTTAGTTTTTAATTATTGCTGTTATGTGCACTAAATTTCATTTCATTTGTAGTATTGGACTCTGCCCGTAAATAAATAAATAAATAAATTTCGTTTTAAATTTATTTGTAATTTTAGTAATCCCTTAATTTTGTCCAGAAGAGTATTTATTATTTTTCAGAATATTATTTCCTTTGCGATTATCTCAGAAAGCGCCATCTGGTGGCAAAGTAAGCAATTGCAATCACATCACTCATAATACGGTTGAGGAGCCTAGGAAGTTAATAGTTAAAAATACTTTAAGCCTTTTTGGAGGTTTCGACAATTATATTAACTATAATGTTCAAAGACCACCCCACCACTTCTCTTTAGGGATAGAGCCAAAAGCGCTTAACAAAAATGAATAGAATTTGTCTCGCAGATTTAAAACATAATTCAATTTTTCATAAAACAGGTTTTAAATTTTAAGATCGTAATCTCGGTCTAAATATAAGTACCTAGACGCTTTATACCGAATCATGAAGTCGAAATACTAGAAAGAAAGCACTGAAGGACAACACTTAGATATCACGTCACGAGTGGAAGTTTGTGAGTGGAAGTGGGAAATATACAAGATATGTGTCATGTATTTTAGGTTAACAGTGACAGTTGTCATGTATTTTAGGTTAACAATGATAAGCGCGACATGAATTTAACCATTTCATATGCTGAATTGAAGTAGTTTTTGTTATTTTTCTATGCGTCACGTCCGTCCTTGCACCTCTTCTTCTATTACGGCGACTTCAAAACAGAAGTGCGACTTACTTGTCTATAGTTACTTATATTTAGTCCGATATTACGCAATTACGTTCCCTGGAGGCCACTTTAGAAACTCGAAATAATGTTATCATACGGGCTTTAACCGCAAGTTGATACGATGAGCGGTTTCTGAGATACAGTCACTTACTTGTACTTCACTTATTTGCTCTCCGTAGTATTAAACTTAAAAATCTCATAATTTTTGATTTGTGCGTTTTTGTAAATTTTCCAAAAAAAAACAATTGTGCGTAATGTTGGCTGCCTATTTGTTACACTAACCCTGTATAACTGACAGTACGTATTCGTACGTTTTCGTCGGGAGTTCGTACGTTATTATAGACAATAACCTGAAATTATCGTCAAAAAGTCAGCTGTGGGAGTAACGGCAGTTCGATTTTGTCTTCAGTCACTCTCTGTGGTTCGGTTTTGTGCATGTGTGTGTGATTTCACCGTTAATTGTTTCCACTTGCATTTAAGAACGCGCTACAATTCATTTACAACGACAACCAGTAATTATCGCGTTTGTGTATACATCGTTGTGCATACGTCCATTTCGAACGCTCGGAGAAAAAAAAATTAACGGACATTCTGAATTGATAGGTAAGTTTTATTGCATTAACGTTAAAATTGAAGTTAAACTGGGTCAAAGCGTTCTAATAATTTAGTAACGCTGTTTTTTTTTGTATCGGTTGGAAACGCACACACTCACACACCTGTTGGTTACCTGAATTTTGCGTAGCTATTTTGGCGTGACTCACGTTCCGTTGCTTACGTCGAGTGGTCACAATTATTATGTTTTATTGCTATTCGTCAGTAAGATACCTGAACTGTTACCTACCTGATTTGTGTACAAACAATTTTCGTACGCATACGAGGCGCCAGCGGGAAGTTTTCGTACAATTTATTTTTACCTTGCATTTTTCTGCTAATTAATGCGATCCTAATTATTAATTAAATGTGTATTTTTCGCATGACTCGTATTTCTACATATTTGGAAGTGCGACCTATACAGGGTGGACCAATTTGATAACAATCTAAAACAATGATCTCTCTTCGTTATTGTGATTTTTTAGGATGAATTCCAATGCCTCCGAAGATCCATTCACGACTGTTCTACTAAATTCAAAGATGGTTAACATGTAGCTGTAAACACATATATGTACTATTGATTTTCATACACCTACCTAGACATTGAAACTTGCGGATTACTACTTTGTTTCTATAACCTACACTAACTTCAAAATACTAGAAAATTTTAACGAATAACAGTATCAAATAGGTTATAGGAATTCTTGTTAATTGCATTTACGTGATTGTGTCTTGGAAAATTAAGCGTTTTTTAATTTAAAGTTGTAATTAGTAGTTTTTCTTTAGCACAGCATAGTAAACATACAGCAGTGTATCTCTCGAGCGGCGCTTCAAAGTTACTAATTCCGAACCTTCACTTTATTCGGTTTCAAGCGCAGTCCGGACAAGTAGAAGGCGATATTTAACCACTGAAATGTACAGAAGTACGTTGTTAGAATTAGTCGAGGGGTAAACCGCCAGGAAAAATTGTGTACACCTACTTCCTCCAAACTTCTTCATATTTCCTCCAAACTTCATATACTTCTATCAAACTTCCACATACTTCCATATAGTCACACCTATGTTTGATATAAGAAAACAGAGAATGTCACCGCGCAGGTATAATGCCGTCTCTCTTAGGTCTGTACTGTTAGTCATTTCATTCGGTATCACAGATGGATTTGGCAATGAAAATGTATAATCTTCGATATCGTAAAATTCATGTCTGAAGAAGACAAAAAGCGTTTTGTAGCTACAAACAGTAGAAATAACATAAGACAGAGACAAAAACTCGGTTTCAAATTGTGATTGTAATTTAAATTTTTCTCGAAAAATATGGGTTTGTGGCTAATAATAATTAGAAAATTCTTAATTATAATTGTTGTACAACCTTGCCTGCCTAATTAATTTCTTAATAAATCTATCTAATGTTGAGTAACATTGATTAAAAAATATATATAATTTGGTGGTAATTTCAAATTTTTTTGTTGCTTTGGTTTAATTTTTTTACAATTTTATTTATCAACGGATCTGTGTCAATGTGTAATCTATACACAGTTTTTTGCGTTCTAATATGTTACTTGGTTACACCAAAAATTACACGTCTTTCGCCACATTGTGTTGCATTTTTAGCTTTAGAGGATGCACAAACTTTCATGAAGAATAACTTTTTATCGATAAACTCATAATAAAGAAGTTTCCCATTTGGTGCGGACATTGGGGATGATGCTGTACAAAAAGGTTATGAAGAAAAACTTAAGTGTTGAGCCGTGTTCGTCGTTCCCTCCTTCGTTCTGTGTTTGACGTTTTGCTAAACATTCTGTTATCTCCTTCAGAAGTTACTCTAAAGACTGATGTTGTTGTCTTCTGCTTCTTGTTATATACGTATGATCTGCTACGGTTGGTTGATGATGTCGATCGGTGACTGGTGCTTGGTTTTCCATGGTCGGTTGGTGTTTACTAATCGTATGGTGACGTTTGTTTTGTGAAGAGTTAGTTTCCATGTGTTCCTTCATATCGATTGAAGGTATTCTTATTTTTCATTATTTCTAGGGATTCTCGGATAGTAGTTGTTGGTCCGTGACAGAACATTGACTTCCTCGAAGTTGATAATGTGTTTTCCTTTTTCGTGTAGGTGTTCTGCGATTGCTGATTTATCTTAGCGAAGAAAAAGTTGTCGTTGGAAATTTGATTGTCTACAACTTTTATTTGAACTATTTTGTTCTAAAACGCAATTTTCAGTTTCTTCTTTTTTGAGCAAATGTTTAAGTTTGAATTAAGGTGCATGAACTAGTCTTAAGGATTTATCGTATCGGCTTCGTTTTTTTTTTACCTTTTCTATTAAAATTTTATAAAATGTTTTGTATTACCGCATTCTCTCGATACTATTTCACACGTTTGTTAGTATAGGAAGGATGTGGATTTCTGCGCAAAACGCTTGTTTCATGTGTAAGGTAAAAGTGACATATTGGTAATGCTATATTTTTACAATACAAGAAAATGCCAACTTTGATTTTTACGGAAAAAGCTGCGAATAAATTTTTCATTTATTAATTTTCAGATTAAAGTTGTAATCATCAAAATGCGGAGGTGGTTGCTTGAAACCGATAAACTATTGAACAAATCTCAATGTTATGACTAATGGTAGGATAATATGCATTATCAAATACCTCGTCAAATACTTATTATATGCGTATATTTATGCGGTAAAAAATGAACAAATATTCGGTTAAAGCGAGGGTTAAACTTGGTAATAAATACTAGTTATGCTCAAATAGAAATACAAAAATATTATTAATTCATTTTATTGCCTTAATCTATAAGCATTGGCGGGATTATGTGGTGTTTATAACAATATTGAAAATATACTGTTTCTAATTTTAACTTCAACTTGACCTGTTCTACCACTTGTGGTGGATTATTTAGACAAATGAATTAATGATTCACCAAACTTGACTGTTTTGTATCATTGTTATTCTTTATTGCTATACCTGGAAAACAGCTTTCTAATCTCTATGGTTCAATATCAGTTTATTTGTTGTACAGTTCAAGAAATGCTTTTAAAACTTCTAACAATATACATTGTCAGGTAGTAAACTCAACAATATGAATAATTCAAATAAATCTCCAAAATATGTTATTTCATATTCTTTCATGTAAAAACATATCCTACTTCTACATTACAGCATTAGATGTCTTAACATGTCTCGGTATGTTAACAGCTATAACACTATTTTACCTTATTCATTCATGTCGTCAAATAGAGTTAAAAATAAGTAATGATAGGCAAATCTTTTGGAAATGTCGTCAAGCTGTGTAAAATACGTATTTTATGAAATGTGTGAAGATGTCTCATGATTATGTAGTAAAACATGGTAAATGAAGTAAATATTTTGTAAATATGCTAAATCATATAACTATATGTGGTGTACATAATTTTCTTTAGTGTTTAACCCTTCGCTCTGTGGTTTACAGATTTTAACAACCAGTACAAAGCACTTTTCTTTACTTCAGATATTTCCTCCCTTATTAAGATGCAGAGTGCAAAAGTTACCTCTTTTGTGTTTGTCGGTACAGTCTTGTAATAATAAAGATCCCCCTGCGTTATTTAATAGAAAAATGTCGAATACATCATCACATGTATCGCCCTCGGTATCGCCATTCCAATGTTTGTTATAGTCGAAGATGATAGTCTTGATACTTTCAATTGATTGCAACACAGCTACAAATTATGAATTTTTTAGGTTTTCTATATCGCTATTATTAAGGAAGTTGCCTCCTTAAGTTGATATTTATTTATTTATTCGTATGGTACTTTTTTAAAATTGTATTGTGATGTAAGTGTTATGTATGGTGCCCCAGAAGATCAGTATAAGCATTAATTATAAAGTTATGAATGGTATAAGCCTGTATAGTGTGGTGACGAAACCGTGTGCAATTGTGGATTGGTAAATCATAATAATAATAATATAGACTTTATTTGGGTAAAAGTATAACCGGTGTGAAGTTAACCATAATTCTCAGCCCTAGATTTAGAAAACTTTAAATTTTATTCAAAATACATTTTTCTCATATGAATTTAGATTTTGGTCTAATTATGTTAATTTATATATAAATGTAATTTATTGTTGTAGTTGTCATAGAAGTTGGCATACAAATATTTTTAAGCACCAAATATGCTTGAACATATTACGTGTATCGAATTCGTGAATTGTGTTAAGGGAAGATTAAACTATTAATTTAAATGAAAAATTAGGGCACGTAAGTCCTGTTTTCGAAAAAAAATTTAACAAGAAATATACTTATCTCATGGGCGTCTATAATTTGTGGATTGCAAATTCGACAAACTTGTATGACTTATTTTCCTAATTTTTTTATTTAAACGCGTTAAGGGATGATTAAACTAATAATTTAAACGAAAAAATTAGGGCACATATGTCCTGTTTTCAAAAAAAAATTCAACAAGAAATATACTTATCTTATGCCCGTCTATAATTTGTGGATTGCAAATTTGACACACTTGTACAGCTTATTTTTTCAATTTTTTTATTGAAACGTGAGAAACTGAGACAGTACTAAAGTCTGTATACTATTGGCGCGGAGTAATAAATCATAATTGCTTGAAATAATTTTTATTTTCTTGTGAAAGCGGTACTTCTACGGTTAAGTAAAACCAATAAATTTAACCAAAATACGATATTGTGCCGCTTTGAGCATATCGACCATCTAGGGTCTGAGAACAATAGTTTAATCTAGTAAACACGTTGCCATCAGCCCAGGTACTGAAAACGAGAATCATAGCCGTAGATGTGGGTATTATACCAAGATAAAAAATAATGGTATGTAATACGTAAGAAGTAAAATTTGTAGATTCACAAAGTAAGGATTGAAACAATAAAAGAAACCACATAATAATTCATATCAAGGTAGATTTTACTATTATAATATATTTACCTACAAAAATATGATTTTCGAAACGTATCAGGTACCTACGCCACTGCAATAGGGAGATTCGATAATTCTGACAGGTTTATTACTCCGCGCAATAGTATACTGAGTATACCATTGATTATAAAGTTACTAATCAATGGTACTAGTGACTGGCATAACAATGTTTTAATTTTTTGACTGAAATAATATCTACTGTTAAAAATTAGTCTGTGATAGATTTTTTGAATTGTCATAGATATATGTTACTTAAATCGAAGACTAGAATCAATTCACAGTCCAAGGTTTTTATGATTCTAGATTGGTTGTGCGTGTATTGATTTTAATTTCTATTCAGATATAAGTATTGTCTTTGATTTGTTCTACAAAAGATATGAAATTTTATGGTTATTTAAATTATGTGTTCAGATAATTCCGCTAAATTATATAAATCTTCATTCAGGTTTTTCACGCATTTTATCTTCATAGAATCAAACATAAATAGTAACTTGAGTATCATCTCCGTAAAGATGTACTTTTTGTAAATTCCATGTATACACATAAATAATAGTGGTTCTAGTATTATTTATTTATTCGTATGGTACATTATACAAATATTGTATTGTGAGTAATCGGATATTTTAAAAATACATATTGTTTTTTTTGAAAATTGCATATAGACGTATAATCTAATTTCTAAACAACTTTTCTTAGGCATTTTTACAATATCTTGAATCATATCTAACCTCACTTTTACATATTTAAGGAATATTTTTTAAATTTGCCGCTATGACAGTGGTCACATGACATTTGTCAAAGTGGTTTTTTTTGTCATTTGATATGCTGAATTATTTGACCAAAAGAAATTTTCGGATATCTCAATAACAAAAAATTTTTCCTATTTGTTGCAAACTCTTTGCCGGTCAATGTATATTATTTTTTCAACGTCTAATTTGCCTGAACTGTCAACTTGAAACCTAATTGTGAAAATTCTAAACGAATTAACTTTATGGCACGTAAGACCTTTTAATGGAAAATTTTATGGCGAATATTTTTTAGTCCTAGGATATTTTTTTGTCTGAGCAACTATTTAGAAGTTAAATGAGGAAAACTCTAACGAGTCCAAGCGCCAGGTAGTAGTTTTTTGTCAAAGGGGATGTTCCACCCACGATTAGGGGTTTTTTTCCCTTATTTTTAACCCTTTCGAGAGTTTATGAATAACTATTTACAGAAATGTCTAAAGTGGCTGGACTACAAGTTTAATCGAGAAACTAATTTTTAAAACATATCTTACCCTTAAAAATGTGCTATTGTGTAATTCCGATATTTAATAGTGGGTAGCGCTAGTGTAACCTTAAGGCAGCACCCCCCATTTTAAAAATTAAATTCTTGTGGGAGAATAAATTCAAGAATATAGCAACTAATTAGCTATAGCGATAAATCTGGATTCGATTTCCAATGGTGGGGGTGCTCAGGTTAACGGCAGTAAGCTTCAGAATTATTTTGTTTAACTAATCTCTTGCCATTAGATGAGCCAAAACCGTATTCATGACAGTTTTGGGTTCATCTATGGAAGCGAAAAGTTCAATAGTTAATGTAACCACCTATCTGTAGTTTTACATTGTTCATAAAAATAATCAATTCTTTTTATATAGTTATTAAAAAAGTAGAGCTCGGGTGGATCGAAAAGAAAAAGATTTTGTTGAAAGGTTCTAAAAAACCATATTTGATGGCATGGCATGGTGTTGAAAAAATGTTTTTTTAACTAAGCTGTATCTTTCATTGCATTTTGCTAGAAATGTTTGACCTTTGTATATGTTTCGGGTCCTCTTTAATGTCATAACATGAAATGCTAATCAAGAAATCGTAACTATTAATGTCAAATTATCGTTACATTCTACAATTTATTGCATTTTACAGCTAATATGATGCCGTTTTTTTGTATGTTATATTTTTCTCAATGGTCATAACCATAGTTGCATTTTCTAAGAAAAAAGAAAAGTAACTTATAATAGACAAAAAACCAAAAAAAAAAAACAAAGTAAACAATGTAAATTTAAAATGCAACCTATCTTTGACTAATACATTCTAATACAGTTTTTCTGAAAAGTATTCTACAAATTATGTATGGTTTATATGTTTTCTTACCCAAATCCCGAGCCAAAGTCATTGTTTTCGATCGCCGTTCTGAAAATAATTTGACAATGAAAAACGTAGGTTTTACTTTTGTTGGCAGTTCAGAGCCAACTAGTGCAAAAAATATAAATTTAACTTTAATGACAAAAAAACAAAAAATTTTCAAATCCATTTTACTAGAAAAACAGTATATCCTAATGACTTAAAGTAAGAGTACCTTTAGTACTAGAATACCTGAAAAATTTAATAATCTAGTGTAAAATGCTTAAAAAGTTAAAGAAAAAAAATGCTTTAAAATAACCGTTGACCTACCCAAAACTGACGCCTATGACCGGTACTCAGAAATTCGCAATTGATGGAATCGATTCATCTCTGAAGGCAAATAAGCAGCATACCAGTTCTTTGTTTTTCTAAGTAGAAGCTGTTCTAGAGGTATTTAAAAAACTATTTACAAGGCGCCATCTTCAAAGAGCTCTAGCTCCTTTAGGAAGCATTTTCGGACTAAGGTGAATTTGGGTTAAATTGTGTTAAAATTATCTGAGTGAATCTCCGGTCTTGGTTTTGTCAGGAGAGATTCTGGACACCCTGTATTAAAAAACTGTAATAACGTTTTTATTTCGTTTTTGAAAAAAAATTATTCTTAATAAAAATTCTGCATTATCCAAACTTAAAATGCAATCATCAGGTATCAATTTTTAAAGCTGAAGAGTTGTCAAAATATATGAATGTTGCTCAAGAGGAAATATGTACCTACTCATTATTTTTTAAACAGAAGAATATGAATATGAAATTACAGCCATTTAGCATGAACATTCTGGTTTGGTGATTATTTACATTTATTATTTATATAGATTTACTTTCCATCCTATAGTATTTTATAAAGTCGAGAAATAATTACTAATTGTTGATCATTATTGAACGACCCCAAAAGAGTAGTTAATGAGCATATTCTTTTCTTTTGTTCATGTTATTGAATAGAGCACACTCTAGAGTCCTTATTCTATCACGAGTATTGTTTTAAAACTATGAATGAAATATAGCAACATCTTTGTGCGTAAAGGATGAGATTGAAATGTATTTTTGCTATATAAATAATTTGATGGCGAAGTTTAGTTTTGGCTTAGTTAGATGAAAACTCTGATGTTTTAACAGCGCAGTTTGAAATTTTTATACACAAACTTGAAATGTAATAATTCGAAAATATGTCGTTTAATAGAAGGGCAAGAGTTTTCGTGAAATAAAATACATATGAGTTTGCATGAAATGAAAGGTGAAAAGAACCTTATGTAGAACCTCGAGGAACATCATTCGTAATAAAACTGTTTATTAAAAATCTGGTTCAGGTGTGATTTTTGACATAAATTTAAGGATTGTAATAGACTTTCTACCTATTATTTATTATATTTATTATTATAGTATAATAAAATAATACTTGAATATATACAGGATGACAAACACAAAACCCGGTTTCAAGTTATGTAAGTAAAGAGAAGGTGCAAATATGGAATACCTATAGTCAAAATTTGGTAAAATAATTTTTTTTTTATTTATAAAAAATACAAATATGATTATTATAGTTATTAAATAGATACTATTTGCATACCGACGCCTCCGCACTCGTTATGTCCCCCCTTGGAGCATTAGAATCAAATTCTCCTTTTCGATCGGCTGAAAATTTTGTTCTACAAAACAAAACATCAGAAAAAGGTAGGCCTGTGAAATGCAAATCGGAATAGACAGGAGTAGAACTGAAGGTTGATTTTTAGAGTGGGAAGATTGTAGCACAGCTAGAAGGTTGGCATGGACAATGAATGTAAGGGGCTTCCAGAGATACAAATGCATTAGTGAATACACTTTTGTGGCTCTGCTACTGTTGAAGGGCAGATACCGGTAGTTCGACAACCACCTTCACCAGTCTGCACCTTTCAAATAATTCTGTGACATCAAATGAAGTAAGGGCGCGGTTGTTTTGATGAATCCACACTCGAATCTCTTCGTCATAGTAAACTTTTAATGGGCCTATGAATGTTTTCTTTTATGCGATGAATGGAGAGGCAGTGATATGGCCACATGGTTTCGTTGAGTGTATGATTACAATAGCAATAGCAAAACAGAATTGTCTTTCGTTGGTGTTATGTGTTGAATAAAATGCTGAAACCATTGAGAAAAATATGGCTTTTTATCCAACTAGATGGGTATACGACTTTAACCAACTCAAGAGGGACAATTCTTATGAACTGGTGGTTCATATTTTTCCTGCAAAATTAAATCAAGGGAGGAAAAATGATCCTCTTTTAGATGAAGTTAATGATGTGATCAATCGTTTGCTTCGGAGACCTTTAACTGAAGAAACCTTACTTTGGACAACGATTAATCCGGATTCGTCGACCCAAGAGATGTTTGTAGAAGAACAAAGTTGTTTTTTAAGCTTTTTTTCTAGTAGGTTAAAAAGGCTATCAACTCTTTTTTTACAAAAATCTGCAACTCTACCCGTAAGCTTCCTAACGGACAAATTTGAATGTCTGCCCAATAATAGGTTAAGCTATGCTCTTACTGCTAAACCAAATACAGAAAAGGGATAAGAAATGTGATTTCTAGTCGCCAATTGATAGGAAAACGCTTTAGATCCTTCATATAATAGTTTTTTTCTTCTTGTCGCTGTTTCGGCAGGAGAAGTGGTATTTTGACTTAAACAAAAAGAGTTGTGCATCAAATTCGCAGCCTTAATGTACCTACCCCATCTTTTCTTTTCTGACTGCAGTAATTGCCTGACTCATTTTTTCTTTCATATACTATCTTGATTTGTTCTTTGACGTTTTCGTAGCATGAAAATGAAACTGCTTCAGAAAACATATTTGAAAAAACTGGTGTAAATATGGAATACCGCTATAAAAAGTGGATCATAGGTGACCGTTGTGAAAAGTGGCCTTCGTGATCAGCCAGTACACTCAACCATTCTCAACATAATCAATTGAATTTAATTTTAAGGCATTTTTAATTAATACTTAGATAGTGTAGAGAGATAGGTAGAGACACTAGAAAAGGAAAAGAGGAGAAAAATGTTGGTAGTCAGGGAAATGGAATTAAATGAGGAAGAAACGAAGTAAGAAAACAAATAGAGGAAATGACGAAGAAAAGTTTTGAATGAATAAGAAAGTCCAGGAAGCAATGTAGATAAAAAGGGAATAGAAGATAAAATTGATATTCTGAGGAACGAAATAAGGATCAAAGGCACAAAATATACATAGACGAGGATATGACGAAAATGAAATAGCAATACAATCAAAAATAACAGTAGAGGCAAAAATGGCGAGAGGAACTCTCCAGAGGGACTTTAAGAGGAAACTGCAGTGGCCCTTGATTTGCTATCGGAGCAATCTAAAGATGAAAAACGTAAATATTTGATGAATTAGTTCTGCAAGCGAAACATTAAATTTCTGTTTTGTCGAATATTTGTCTTCGGAAATATTTAATATTTACTTCGGTAAATGTGCCTTTTTGGCCTCGGCAGTTTGCTGGCTTTAGCTGTGCTTCGACCATTAAACGCTGACACGACCAAAAAGTGCACCTTTACGTCCTCGGTAAATAAATAACTGTTTTGGAACATAATGAGGTTCAAAATTAACGGATAAGTTTCTGGAAGTTTATTGCAAGTTTAAAATGGTAGGGCTAGTGGAAACATGGATGAAGAGGAAGGATTGGAATACGTGACAGGAAAGGATGCCTGAGAAATTCATATGGGAAATTTAGTTCGCAGAAAAGAAAAAATGGGACGGGCAAAGGAAGAATTATAATAGGGGTAAGAAATGGGTGGAAAAGCGAAAAGATACAAGAAGAAGAGGGTTCGGAAGGGGTGACAATCGTTGAGACGCAGGAATGAGAGTATGAACTAATAATGGTCTATGGAAGAGAAATAGAGGGCACAAGAGGAAAAAATAAAAGAGCAGTAAAAGAGGGAGAAGAAGGTAAAATAATTATAGGTTGAGATTTTAACGTAAGAACAGAGGAGGAAGGTGGGATGATAGTGAACGGGGAGGTAGGTAGGAAAGGGGAATATAGGTTTATAGGCGGAAGAGATGGATCACTAACAGAATATGTAATTGTAACTGAAATATGAGCTGATGGAGAAGATAGGAGAAATAAGAAATGGAAACCTAGTTTGGGAGTTTATTAACAAAGAAAAAGAGGAGGGAAACGAGAGAATCTAAAACAGACAACAAAAATGGGAAGAGCATTGCAAAAAATGTTCGAAGGTAAACAAGAGAGGAAGTGGAAGTGAGAGAGAAGGGGAACATACAAGACGGAGGTATAACCAGAAAAGGAATTGATGAGACAATACAAGGAGAACAATGGAAAATTTAGGAGAAAAGATGAGGAAAGGTAAAGAAGAATCTTGAAAGAATATGGAAAGGTGGAAGTTTCCTGGAAAAGTAGAAAGAAGTTATCATACCCCTAGTATATAAAGGAGGAGGCAAAAAGGAGACATAAAATTATAGGGGTGTGAGCGTGATGAACGTGGGATGTAAAATATACAAGGAAATGTTAACAGTAAGGTTAGAAAAAGAGCTACAGGTGAGGAATCAGATTGACAAATGGGATTTAAGAAGGGAGGGAGCAATAGATAGTGTGTATATCCTGAAACATATTGTAAATGAAGAATTAGAAAATAAAGGGAGAAAATTTTATTCTATATTCATCTTAGAGCCGCGTTAGATAGATTAGAGAGGAAAATACTGTGGGAAACAATGAGAAAAGGCAAGATAAGGAAAGAGGAGAAGAGAAGAGAATCGAGGAGGAATACAGAGATACAGGAATGTAAGTTAAAAGTGAGGGGGAGGTTAAGAACTGAGTTTTGTAGAAGGCGGGATTAAAACAGGTGTGTCCATTAAACTCCAACACTTTTCAATATACATAACGGATATAGCAGAGGAGATCCAAAAATAACAGAGGAATAAAGATAGGAAGGAAAGTCGTATTATTGTTGGCGTATGCAGACGACATTGTGATTCTAACGAAAAAAGAGGAAGAAAGGTAACATGGTAGTGGGGAAAGGAGAAATGGAGAAGGTAGATAGATTTAGGTACTTGGGGTGCAACCACACTATGACAACATGGACAAAACCAAACAAAATCATTGGACAAGTATGAGGAGTTGGAGAAAGGATATTTACGGAGGGGAGTTCTGAGGATGGAAGCAACGGGGAATTGGAAAAATTCAAGAGAAACACTGAGATATTAATGAAGAGAACGAGAAGAAACATTGAATAAGTAAGGAAGAATGTGCGGGGAAGGGTGGAAAATATAGAACATGTAACGGAAGAATGCGGTGAGCTAAGAAGGAAAGAAAGAGGGAGGAGGGCACTATTCGGGGACTAAGAAAACACAAATAAAGTTTGATTTGATTGAATTAACTCTTACGTTGTCAGCTAGACGGCCAAATGTCAACAAATAATAGTTTTATCTAAAAAAATTAAATATAATATACTATATATATATGCTGAAATTGACACAAATTCGTAAGATATTTGTGAAAACTGCAACTCGTAGCTTTCGCCTATCCGAAGATTTTTGCAATAAAAGTTGAAATAATTTCTATCCTTCTAAATATGTATGTCATTTTAACTGCATCATAGTAATTTCTGTTACTGTAGTACCTGCACTATAGATAGAAAGTCGAAAATGTGTAAGTATGTGCTGATCAAACCAGAAGCACAAAACTTTCCTCTATCGACTTCTGAATCCGAATCACGCATTGCGTTAATTTCAAATATTTTTTGAAATACTTTACTACTGTATACACAAGTGAATTCAAAAGAAATGTATTCAACATTTCAACCACTCGGCGATGTCACCGCCACATGTTCAAAACGAAAATGTGCATGTCATTGACTTTCCATTTAATTCCCAAGCTTAATTTCGATAATATTAAAAAAATTAAGACGTTTAAGAAAAATCGCATGAATCATCGCTAAACGCGTTTTATTAATAATCAATTTAACAGAATAATGTAATCGAAAACCGGTTTGCGCTTGAGTCAGTTTTAGAAATAAAGTAACTGTAATATTTGGCAATGAATAAGATTTTTGTTAAATAACTTTCGTATAAATTTTATTGTTGTTTTAAATTATTAACCGGTTAACTGAACGATAAGGACGCTTTCGTATTCTTTTTCTAAAGATTTGTTTTCTATTTTTAAAAACTACTGACATACGAATGTTTTTAAGTTGGGTTTACTTATTGTTTAACATAAAACCAGTATTTCGTTACCTAAATAGCATTTACCTCTTGTTTGCCATTACTATTGATTTCTTAGACGACAAGCAAAACGTTTTTAACGTTTTGTTTATTTTACTTTGCGGCGAGGCCGAGGATTAAAATGCCATTGAACGTTTGGGAAACATTTCCTTTACATTTTACTTTAGGTTGTGGTTCAACGTATTGTTTTTCTTTATAGCGTTTATACATCCATTTACGGATTACATCTCTTCTAAATCATGTCTTCATCCAGTTAAGGCCTGCTTGAGGTCGCACATCCACCGCATAAATTGACGTCATCTTGGCCAATTATGATTTCAATTTCACTTTTCTGTGTCTCATCTAGCTACATGTCTTGCGAAGGTTCATTTTAGTTTCGTTACTTTTTTTAAATTGGTCCACCGGCTTTGATGTGTTGTTCGTAATTATAAAAACTAGTTTTTGCTATATTTGCCTAAAATTCATCCACGCGAACACCTTCAAATCCTTCTTCGAATGTACTATACTTATGGAATACAATGGTGAGAGAGCGCAAGGAAGAAATATACACAGGATACACAGTAGATAATTTTATTAAATTAGCAAGATTATGTATGAGTCAAACCTACTTTCAAACTAACAATAATATTTATCAACAAAATCATGGTACAACAATGGGTAACAGCTTATCTCCGTTTATGGCTAACCTGTTCATGGGTAAATTTGAAACTGATTTAAAAAATAATTTAGAATACTTTCCTAGAATTTGGTGTAGATATGTAGATGATGTTTTGGCAGTCATCGGCACTAAAGTTTACAGCCCTCAGCAATGTGTAGAAATTTTAAATTAAAAATTTGAGACGATCAAGTTTATCCATGAAACAGAAGCAAACCTTAAGTTACCTTTCCTAGACACTTTAGTGACAAAAAATGGCAACAAACTAGATATATATATTTATCGTAAATACACTAACACTATGAGGTTTATACTCGGGTTTATAACAAATGATTCCAACCATAGTATGCAACATATACTTGCATCTTTCAACTTTTTGATTCACATATTATTACATTTTCCATTGTCAAAACAAAACTTTGATAAAGAACTGAGGAAATATTAAGCAGAACGCATCATACAAAACATAAACATTAGTTAAACATTAGAAACATTACAACGTTAGGAACTAGTAATAGCAAAATAGAATTATCAATTAATCCCACATACACAAAAGGTCTTCAAAAAATATTTTCAAAATTTGATTATAAAACAGTAACCTCTAGTGGTAACAACTTGCAAAATCTTTTAGGCAATCCGAAAGACCCAATAGAGATATATGATAAATCGGGAATATATAAAATTAATTGTAAAGACTGTAACCAAGTATACATAAGGCAAACCAAGAGACCTATTAAAACTCGTTTTAAAGAGCACTTACCTCATGTCAAATATCATCGTACAGATAGGTCCAGTGTTGCCATATGCATGGCAACACTGGACCTATCTTGAAATGGTCATAGAGTAGGCGGTATTGAATTAATTAAGAGGGTAGATAATAAAAACGAACTTGATTCTTGTGAAAGTTTAGAAATTTTAAAAACAAAAATTTGCTTATGAATTATGATGATAACGGTCCATTAGGATTTTCGGAATTATTTAAGCTTATCTAAGAATCAATTAAGTTTCTAGCTTCCTATTGGTTTTAATTTTAGTGTCGGTATCGCTGCTGATGATGATAGCTTAGCTATTGAAACACGTGTCCGAGTAAAGTTTTCGGTGCAGTTTTTGGTGTTTTCTGTTTGTTAAATAGACGCTACAGTTGGTGTTCAATTCCTTTGATACACTGGAAAAAATCCTCGAAAAATCTGAAAACTAATAATGACTCTAATTGATTAAAGTACATATTCGAACTGATTCACTCACATACTTCATTTTTTATTACACCAATTGGTTCACAAAAAACTTTTCAAAAATCTGAATTTGAAAATGTTTCAATTTGTTTATAAAAAAAGTTGCAAAGTACACTTTCTCCAATTTTAAGAGTTTCATTGTGTTCGCATGGATTAATTTTTATTCAAATTTAACAATAAATAGTATTTATTATTAGAAACAATATACAAAATAATAAAAATGATAATATTTCACCTCAAAGTTAAGGATACGCGCAACATTGTAATCGATACATGAAGTACGTTCGAGGGCGGATTTGAAGGTGTTCGCCTGGATCAATTTTAGGCAAATTTATCAATAATAAATTTATAATAAAAACAACATATCAAAGAATAAAGATGCTAACATTTTTTAAAACGAAAATATTTGCTTTCAAAGTTATGGCTGCGCGCGACATTATAGTCCATACCTAGAGTACCTAAGTTCGAGGGTAGATTTGAAGGTGTTCGCGTCAATAAATTTTTAGGTCAATTTAGCAATAAATAGTTTTGAAAATTATAAACAACATGTCAAATAATATAAATGCTAATATTTTTAAATCGAAAACATCTGGTCTCAAAGTTATGGCTGGGCGTGACTGACGTGAAGTTACTCACACTTTTAGCCACACATATTATTTTGTATATATATATGGACGAACAAATGCATTTTAATTGATTTTAAATCAAAATTATTATATCGGTATATAATCTAAATATCATTACGATACGTTATGAGAAGAAAAAGCTACTCCGTAATTGCGAACTTCGCTTGTGGGACCGTGTTAATTTTTTTAAAAAAATTACAGCATCTGAATTTTTTAATATGTGGTTCGTAATTGTTCATTCTATGTATAAAAAAATTTCCACCTCAAAAAAATGTGACGAACGATGTCAAATTTGCTATCAAAGAGATGCTCGCGATTACGTCGCTTGGGTATAACTTCTCGGTCTTGTAACTTTTTTAAAAATTAACAGCATTTTATTTTTTTAATATGTTGTTTTAATTGTTTATTCTATATACAAAAAATGCACGCAAAAATCGACAAAACGATGTCAAATTTGCTATCAAAGAGATGCTCGCGATTACGTCGCTCGGGTATAACTTCCCGATCTTGTAACTTTTTTAAAAAATAACAGCTTCTGAATTTTTATTATGTTGTTTGTAATTGTTTATTCTATGTATTAAAAATTGCACGCAAAAAATGTGACAAACGATGTCAAATTTGCCATCAAAGAGATGCTCGCGATTACGTCGCTCGGGTATAACTTCCCGGTCTTGTAACTTTTTTAAAAAATAACAGCTTCTGAATTTTTTATTATGTTGTTTGTAATTGTTTATTGTATGTATAAAAATTTGCACACAATAAAAATGTGACAAACGATGTCAAATTCGCTACCAAAAGGTGCACACACGGTCCCGCAAGCGAAGTTCGCAATTACAACGGCCGGAGTAGCTTTTTCTTCTCATAACGTATCGTAATGATATTTAGATTATATACCGATATTGTAATTTTGGTTTAAAATCAATTAAAATGCATTTATTCGTCTATATATACAAAATAATCTGTGTGGCTAAAAGCGTGGGTAACTTCACGTAGGTCGGGGCGTGACATATAGTCCACACGTAGAGTACGTTTGAGAGTGGATTTTAAGGTGTTCACGTGGATCTTTTTTTGGCAAAGTTAACAATAACTTGTTTTTATAACTATAAACAATAAATTCAAGAATAAAAATACTAATTTTGAACTCAAAGTTTTGGCGTTCGAGGGTGGTTTTGAGGGAGTTTTAACGTATCCTCCACCTATATGTAGCCGTCCGTCGTTTTAACAGGATATCAGTTCCAACTTGTATCAAACTTAGCAAATAAGTGTTATTTATAATACCGCAAATCTGATTAGATTTTAGGTGTAACATGACCACCAAAAGAGCCGTTAATCGACATAGATTTTTCCATACTTTTTTCAATGTTTTATCGAAACTTCCATACGTTCTTCCACGTTTATTAGTACTTGGGCGATGTGCGGTTCTGCACTTGTTTCTTATTCGTTACGGTGGTTATCCGTTGCACGGTTTTTTTATAGTCCTCTGAAGCAAGATACAATGGAATCTGATATTTTGTGTGATTTCCAACCAAGATTTTCGTAGCTAACAGGTCATCAGATGTAGAACAGATTCATCGAGTTTTACTGTGATTTATTTATTTTAAAATATAATCACAATTTATCGCACTAACGGTATCGGAAAACCGAAAAGAATAAATATGGTAAATCAGTACTTTTGGATTTTTGTTCCATGAGTTTTTGGTGGATTTTTTCGTATAATATGGCGCGTAGTCATAACACTTTAAGATCAGATATTTTCGTTTTAAAACATATTAGCGATTTTATTCTTTGATATATGGTTTTGTTACGGTTTTATATTATAAACCGAGTAAAACGTCTGTCTTGAGCAATATGTTACACGGAATATAAATTTAGAAAACGGTATGTCGCGTTTAACGTTGCGACGTAAGCGTGAATCGTTAATTAAAAATTACACAAATAGTTTAAATGTGTTAAAAGATTTCCAATAACAATTGGTTAAGTTATATTCGTCTAAACAAACCTACCGTAAATACCCGTTCTTTTCTCTTATTCTTTGTGCAAATTTTAAATGCCACGTGGAATTTTCCTAGACGTTCCTTTACGTTGTGTTCTGTTACGTGTTCTCTACGTTTTGTTCTGGATTACTATCTGGGGTGTTCGAGTGGCCGATTAAGACTTTAGTACTACACCACGGTTATCGACATCAGACAGCTGCAGGCAACCGGTGGGTACCACGTCTATCAGATAAGGGGTGGCTGTGCTTTATGGCTTAAACGAGGGAGCCTAACGCCTTCCAGTTCTCTTCGAACACTTTCCCCACGAAGAATCCTGTGGTTACACAAACTAAGGAGCTGTCGATCTCGTCGCTAACTGAACATTCTACCCTCGGAACTTCGTTCACCAAATTACAGCTAAGTCTTTGTGTATAAGTATCTTATTTATTGTTAATGCGTGTGAAGCTCATGTATATACGACATGAAACGGCTTTGATCTTTTAGCTTTAAGTAAAACGCTATTGGGTGGTACACTCAACAACCAGAATTTATAATTAGTTCTATACGGGCTTGTGCGCTTTAATTTGAACGGTTGTCGCAAAATCAAAAGGCCTTTTGGGTTTGCGGGAGGTACTTACCCCGTTCGATAAGTTAGTTTAAGCGTCAGTGTCGTTGCATGTTCTACCAGATAAATTGCCGTGTAGTGATTGTAGGTATCTAACTCTTACTCAAAATCCGTAAGAGGTAGATACCTACAACCTTATAATTAGAATGCTTATGAAATTCCACGTTCAACGGCACATAAAAAATTAGGTGGTGCCATTTGAAAAATCAAGTTATCCATAAATTTAGGGAGTTCAAAGGTTAGAAAGGTGAACAACTAGCTTTACTTAGCACATGTAATGCATATTAAAGCTACAAAATCGCAGTTGAATAAATTCCAGGATAACGTCAATTTTTCCGGAAAAAGTGAAATAATGCGAAACCCTCCCTTTTAGACATGATATATAATGCATAAAGTCACATTAGAATTTCTCAAAGAATCCAAATTTCAAATAAAAATGGGTGGTTCTATTTAAAAATCATAACTTTTGTATCGCATTTTATGGAACACCCTGTATAAACGAAAATAATTTTAAAATGTGCAGCTCATTGACTTGCGCAACTTTCATTGTGATAGTTTTTTTTCTAACCCCAATATTTTCCGAGATATCCACCTTCCTCGCACTAAATGGCCACTCTGTATATATTTCAAGTTAATGAGTTTCCTTATTAAAACATCGAACAATCGGCCACCCTGGTACTTTTAGGTTTTATCGATTTAAAAATATAGATTTAAAAATAAATTCAGTCGTTTTTCGTAGACGTTTATTGAGTATTGATCTGCAGTTTCTGATAGAATTCATTTAGATTCGTTTATTTTGGACATATGAAAGTAAATCTGAATGGGGTTTAGAACAATAAATATGACTAATTGTTTCTAATTACACAAAACATTTAATTAATTTCAACCTATTTAGAAACTTACGCCTATTAACTAAATGTATTCATTAACTGGTCGTTAATTTTAAAAACATTTCTCGATTGATAAAGATAACGACTAAAAGTGAATCAATGCATATATTTTGGTTATTTTAAGCAATAACATGTAAAAAATGCGTGCTCTAAATTTGTTAATTAACATAATTAAGTTGTTAGCCGCTATGGGTTTCGTTGGGTTAAAAGTCGGTGGTGCCCTATGTTCAGTTCAAATTTCCTTTTTTTGCGCGTACGGTTTCAACGAAATGAGGTTTTTGTTTAAACATTTTATTATGACATATAATTAAAACGAAACTATTAGTGTACAACGACCTACTCCATACATGACAATGGGCTCATCTCATTTGCAATACAGGATGAAAAGCGCTAGCGTTGCGTAATTCCGTCGACATATGAGAAACGTAAGCGTAAAAATAATTAAAAATGAAACGAGGAAATTCGTGTTATCTTTTATATACTCACTGCTTTTATGTTATAAAAAGCGAAAAGCGTTTGACTTTCATAGATTATCGCACCGTTGTGGGCGATTGGTTGCAATAAAACTTATTACGTAGTCGAATCCCTGCCTACTGTGGTGTACTGTCCTCACACGAAATTCACAAGCTTCCATATATGGTAACACAAGACGACTTTGTGCATACACTAAAAAAGTAAGGTAATGTGCGCAATATAGATTTACACTAAAAGTTGTCCAAAACACGTACAGCGATGAAATTTCAGCGAGATGGTGTCCGTGCTCGAAATACAAAGAAAGCGAATTCTTCATTTTCCTACTTCAAATTCATCTGAAATTTAGAATACGTCATTTTAATAACAAAAAATAACTTTTCCGTTAATAGAACCCGCAGTGAATCTATAAAACTTTTTTTTAGTTATTTTCTCCTGTGTGAACTGTATTTGACTTTTGACAATTTTAGAGGGTTGTATTGTCTTCAATTGGTTTTTGTTTAATCTTTATACGTAACAACAATTTCGTGTTTACTTACTCAATCCGTATGAAACTGTTTAGATTTCTCTCTAACATTGCTATACCTAGCATCATTAAAAATATTTAATTAAAAACTGATTTAGTAGCTACTGAACAAGGCTAGGATAATGGGGGTTGATCGTAATTTTATTTTAATATTGTGTTATATGTTGTATAAGCTATACGAGGATATATTGAAAAATTCTTAGCCTACTATAGAACCAAACAAAATTTCCAATGTCAAAATATTTTATTACTCAACATATTCTCCTCTTAATTGGATACATTTATTACAGCGAACCTGCAACGTCTCTGGACCTTTAAAAAATGTTTCTTCTTGCTATGCAAACAAGACCTCCACAGCTTCTATCACCTCCTTGTTGGAAGAAAATGTACGAGCTTTTTAAACTTTTTTTTCAGTTGAGGAAAGAGGTGATAGTCGGACGGAGCCAAATCGGGTGAATAAGGGGGTGCTTAGTAATTCAAACCCTAAATCACGAATTTTTTGCATGGCAACATGAGATTTGTGTGTGCAGGGGACTAATGGATTGGAACATTGTGTAGAAGCAAAACGGCAGACAAGTTTACGCATGTCAACTTCGCTAGCACGCAAGCTCGTCTTGTGAGATTGTTTGCATCCTCATGACATGTCCAAGCCGAATTAGAGTTAGTACCTACAAATAATGAAATATGACAAGACATAATAGAATCAGTGGAAGGGATTTATAAAGGTAAACGTAAAGGGAAGTTAGGGAAGGAGTTTTGGACGGAAAAAGGATTGAAACAGGGGTTGAGCTCCGATAATTTTTTCAATATATCTAAGAGATTTAGAAGAAGAAATGAGGAAAGATTAGGTAGGTGGAATAAAAATAGGAAGAAAAATATAATAACGCTTGCATATGCAGATGACATAGTAATTTTACAAGTAAACAAGATGAAATGAACAAACCAATAAAGACGTTGAGAAGGTATTTAGAGAAGAAAACAGGAAGAGAAAAAAGGAGAGATGGTGGTGGGGAAAAGAACAGAGAAAAAGATCATATAAGAAAATTAAAGAAAAAAAGAAGTAATAGAATGGGACACACATGGGGTATAGAAGAAAAATTATTCGGTAAAGAAGTGGAGAGAAGAAAATGGTTATTTGAGAAAACAGTAAAAGTGTGATGATGTTGAAGCAGATATTTGGAGGTGGAAGGAATGGGAAAACTGGAGAGGATACAGGACAGATTTTGGAGATGGACGCTAGAATTGAGAGGAAACACCAGGATATTTAGTAGAGGTAGAAATGAAAATAGAAAAAATAAGAATACAAGCAGGGAAGAGAGCAATAAGATTTGAGGAAAGGATGGAAGATAGAAACGATTGATATTTTATATGAATGTTGGAAGGACGTAGAATTGCAAAGAACACCTCATGGGCAAGAAGAGAAAAGTATATTCAGAAGAGGGGGTTACGCGACAGAAGAGGTAAGAAGATTGAGGGAGAGAAGGGAGAAGGATGGAAGAAGAGATAATACAAAGGGACAAGGACAGTCAAAAACAAGAAAAGAAATGAAAATAAAAGAAACAAAGTATACACAAAATACAAATACATAATGGTGGAAGAGATACCAAAATATATTGGGATTGAATTTGAAAGTAAAACGTATGGTAGCGAGCTATAGATTAAATGAAGAAAATGAAAATAAATATTAGAGAAAAGATGCAGAAAAGAGTGTGTAGGATGTGTGAAATTGGGAGAACGTGGAGGACATGGTAAATGGGTGTAGAGAATTAAGGAGAGAGGAAGTGAGAAGGAAAGTTCTGCTAGGGAGAGAATTGAGAGAGGGTATAAAATGGATGAAAGAGGTAGAAAACAGAAGAAGATGGATGGAAGAAAGGAAGAGGCTTATAATAAAAACATCTAATGGAAGAATGTGGTGGGTAGATGAAAGAAGGAGAAAATAAGTAGATATTTTTGGAGTGGGTTGTAATAGTATGGGTTTAGTTTTTAGTTAATTTTTGAAATATACAACGAATCAATTTGTTAATTTTAAATACAAATAAAGCTTGATTTGATTTGAGTTAGTACCTACGTTGTAATGAAGCAAAAGAAAATTTCTGTCCGTATAAAAACAACATCTGGTTAGATTTTTGGGCACAATTTATCAAGTAAAAGGGTCTTTAATCTACATATTAAATTTTTGAATTCTTGGAATATTTATGTATTTTCAAAAATTTTATACATTTTTCTTCAAATAAAAGCTGTTTGTAATTGCACCATACACAATTTTTGATCCGATATATAGTTACTGAGGTAAATTACCACTGATACTAATTGCTTTAACAGTATCTCCACCAATACCAATTTTATTGTCTCTAACTTTTGTTTGAACTATTTTTCTAAAACCCAATTATCATTTTCTTGTCACTCAAATTTTAAATTTAGATAGTCATAAAGAGACCCCTTTTACCATTAAAAGCTGTTGGTTATAGGATGTTGACATTAAAAGATGTCCCATTAAAAACAAAAATTGACTGGTTTTTTTTTGTTTTTGCTCATAACTAAATAGTAATGGAATTATTCGGGATGGCTGGTATTAGTTGGAATACACTGTATAATAATAACCGTGTAAAAAATGGGTAATATTTTTTGAACTAATCATGCAATTTTAAGAATATTGAAATTTTCGATTGTAAATTAACGAAAACTGCCCGTTTATGTATTCGATATCTCAAATACTATCAAATTCCAGCTAAATTTTAATGTAACAATTATTTGGAAATCTACGTCTTTCATCATCACTAAAATAACAAAGATAATAGTTAATATATTATTGTGTATGCGGTAGTGTAATATTTTATGTAATGTAGGTACGTACAATCAATAGAAAATTATGGTAATTTTCAATTTTCGTCTTTTATGTTGATGTTATTACTGCCATAGAATCGAATTAGAAAAGATTACAATTGACCGTATTATTACCAATGATATTATGAGTGCTTCGATACAAATTTTCATTTATTGCTTGAATTCAAAAATTTGTCGTTTTTAGTGTGTCTTCAATTACCACTTCTTTTGGGCTATTTGGTACCAACAATTTTACCAGTTTCCATGAAGATTGTAAAACAAGGAAGTTAGTTTAATTTTTATACATGTTATTTCGTAGAACTCCATTAGTTCGAACTAAAGTCGTTCGAATTACCTATTAAAAATTCGAATTAAATGAAAAAATTCAAAACATTAGATATTAATTAAATATCCTGTATACAAAATTTTTTTTTTTAATTTATCGAAGTCTAACATAAACGGTGTTCGATTAATGATATTCTACTGTACTTTTATACAACCCTCTATTTACATTAGTTACATAGTAAAAAAATATATACCGTGTGTATATTAATTATTAATTAATGCATATTTGTTTCTGGTACAATTTGAGCATAATATAGCAACATATTTTATTAAATAAATAAATGAGAATTAATTTATATGGTAATATAAGTATTTAAACCGTATTTTAATAGAAATTTTGTAATGATTTACACCAATAAACTCGGGTTCGATCCCGATTATCGTAATTTTTACTAATAAAATTATATCGACGTTATCAATAATACATTTTTTATAAAAATTAGATTAATATTTTCAACTCTTTTTCAAAATGTTTAAATCTATTCTTATAAGGAACAGTATCCGTCTACAAATATTACACTCCAACCTGGCTAGCCAGAAGCTGAGCCGATAGCCGGAAGTGACACACCCTTGAAAATATTTTCAGTAATTAGACCATGTCCATTTGTATAGACTTATAGAGTTACAAGTTTTCAGCTAAATTGGTTTTTTCGTTCTCATTATTCGTCTAACATGCTACCGTCGAGACACACCCTGTACATATTTGCACCAAAGAGGTATGTAAATTTTACCGACTTCATGCTAATCAATTCTTAATAAATAATTGGCGTCGGATTGCTACGTTAGGGTAAAGATATCAATATAATAATGCGAAATTATACAGGGTGTTTGGAGAGGAATGTGCCAAACTTCGGCAACTGATTCCACGCAAAATTTTAAACAAAACAGTTTTTGTACAAAATACATATTATATTATTATATATATTAAATTAGATAGCCCTTCCTCCCCAACAACGAAAATCATGCCTTTGGTCATAAATTTTTAAAATAATGTCCTATACAAAAACTTAATTATGCAGGTTGTCCAAATTGCCATCGGCCACCATTGCTGTCTTGGCAACTAAAAGAACTACAAGGTTAGTCAATTAGACAAAATGTGCAGTTTTTGTGGGATATCGAAAATCTGGTTTCAGATTTAAAAAAAATTCTTTCCCGAGCTACGAGAATTGTTTTAAAACTTTTTATCAAATATTTTAAAATGTATAATTTTACAGAAAATTTCGTCAAGAGAAAAATTTTGGATTTTTGACGTTCTAAAATTTGGTATTTTTTAAAGAAAATTTTCCACGTCTAGTTTTCGAGATATTACTATCAACTTACTTTTTTCTAAATACGGACCTGTATTTTTATTCCATTAAAAAAGGTATAGGAAATGTGAAATAAAGTAAAAAGCGAGTCATTTGTCACCGTACTCGTGAAAATAGTTAGTTTTCAATCTAATGTTCTCTCTAGACGATGGAAGACTTATAAAGTGAAGTTATTTTTTGCAAGTCCCGAATATCACAGCCATTTCCAACCCGTCTAGTGTAAAGCCAAATTGCCCTAATATACCGAGGTAATGATCTTACGAACAGCGCCCGCTCTAGCGATTCGCCTCGGACCAAAAGTCAAACTACCGCCCTTTATGAATGTAGCTATATGGTATAGTTTTAAATATAAGGTACATGTTATACAGGATGTTTCTAAATTCGATGTCATAATTTCTAGTGCGTGTTCCTGACATGAAATAATGAACGAAAAGTCTATATAAACGTCTCCAAAAATATCTCGTTTTCGATATACAGAAGTTAAAAAAAATATTTTTTAGTTACCTAACGGTTTTTTGAAGTTTTACCAATTTTGGCAAAATGTTATAATAGATTACGACTAATAATGTGGCATAGAGGGTTTTTTAAAAATTGTATCGACATTTTGAACATTTTTTCGATTTTCTTGAAAACGTTTCGTTCTAGCGAAATGCAATAAGAAGTCCTTTTTGTACGGTAGTTGCTGCTCTTTCTGAAAATAGTGACGAGTTTTTTGACATTTCACACACCATTTTTTTTCAATCAGAGAATTGTAAAGTAATAATTTGCCTCAAAAAACCTGTTTTGGACATGATTGTGGTGAGGATGAGACAGGAAGGGTGCGTCGTACCATGCCTAATTTCTAATCAGCTCTTCCTTGTAGTAGACCAGACCTACTGTGAAAAATCAAGGTTCTAAATGCTTCCTGTAAGGCGCTATCGCGCGTACTAACTTGCAGGTTTACTTGCTTGTTTACGGACATAGGTTTTTCGGACTTTCTGGATCACAGGAATCAGCTATCGAAAACGGTTTTTACCGAAAGTCGTGGAATTTCGAGGCCGACAATCGTACTACGGAGTATTTTTCAGTTGGGTGGATGGTTAGGTCAGAAAATGCGAAAAAGTGGTTTTACCATCTGGACGATTATAAGTTGGTAGCAACCTGCTGCAGTTGATTGATTTCGCTCAAAATTTGATCAAATTCAAAATAAGGTTTTATTTGAGATATCGCGACATTCAAGTTTTTTGTGTAATGATTACATTGTATATCTTCCCTTCACATTAATTTATTTTACAATAAACTTTTGAAGTAATTGCATAAAAATACTCGACCACTTGATTATTTGAAAATAAGTAGGTATCTTACTGTTCCTAAAAATTATCAGGAAAATTTTTTGTACAGTCTTATTGCAGTTAATCGATTTCGTCCAAAATTAATCAAAACCGAAAAAGTTTTATTTGAGATATTGTGGATTACAAGGAGGTTTTTCGACGCAAAGCGACGGTTTTAAGGACTGGGATTATAACAATAGAAATATAAAGTTTTCAAGTTTTTATGGGTTATAATTACAATTGTAGATCTTCTCTACGGTTCAACCTGCACGTCTCACGACAACCTAATTACTGTTATTTTTCGGAACAATTCTAAGAAATGATTTAATTCGAATTTTTAGATAAAAACCAGAAATTAAAAACATTCAATAGTTTTGGATTAAAATTTCTCTGTGATCAAAAAGAATTGTTCTGCTTGAAATGTTATTTATTTCTCTTCTAAATGATTTAATAGATTTAAGTATATTGGGAAAATAATACGTGCGTATTTTGATCCGAATTGTTTATGTGGCCCAATTATAGTTCCAAATGTTTGTTCATTCATTTCTTTGAATGATTTTCAATGAACAAAGTGAGGAAATTTTGAACACATTTTGCCAAATATTTCATCTATGAATTGATGCAATTAATATTTTATGCAAATATTTTACTTCTAAACCATTAAACAGCGACATCACCGAAATGTTTTTTTCTATAGAAAAATGTGTCTGATTATTTTTATCAACCCTTATTGGTAGCGCAGTAAAATATCTTTTTTTAAATCAAAACTAATATAGAAAAATGTTTTCTTATAATCGTACTGGATTGGGGTTAACTACCATCATAAACTACTCTTTACTTGTATCAGAGTAGGCTGGGTTAGTGTGGCATTTTTGTTAATGTGTTAATAAAATGAATACTATTTAGAAATATTTATTGTAAAGTTTCGATTATCTATGATTAATTTCCGACCATGTAGGTTAACATTGTTGCACTTACAACAATTGAAGGAAATAGTTATTATTGATTTATGACAAATCGCCAAGAAAAAATCGAAATTAAAATTTTTTTGAACAAAAATGATGTGAAAAGGCAGTTCTATATAAACAATTTGTTCTAAGCGATGGTTTTTTTATTGCCGTTTTTATCGAAGAATTTGATATACTGATTAATGTTCGAATCTTGTTTTCAAGAATGTGATTCAACGAAAAGTTAATTAGATTACGAAAGTGTTTCTCTAAAGTTTGTCACATAATATTAAAATTATTCTTTCACTACATCCGTTCGCATAAACTCAGAATTTTGAAAGGAAAACGTTTTAATGCAACCAGGTATTTAAAGACTAATTTCACGCAGACTGTGCTGTAACGTTCTGGTCATTCACTTCTGAGATAGGGGTCTCGATTTTTATATAATTAGACAAACGGTCAAATTTTTACCTTAGATTTGGTCGGCACTGATCTCCGAATTGATGTTATTAAAGGGATGCCATTACATTTTAATTTCTTTGGCCAGAATGTACAAAAATGCCAAACGTTAAAGAGAATATTTCGAAAACACATACAAATTAAGAGCAAAATTTAATCCATTAAAAATTGAAGTAAAAGAGAATCGTAAATAAATTTTAAACAGTGAATACGTGAATCAATATGAAAATAACTAAATATTTTAGGATTAATTGATTTGAATTCTTACAGATAGGAACTTTAAACATTATTTAAATTTTCAATAGCAACGAATAAAAAAATTACGTTTAGTTTTAAAATTTTAAGCAGTTTATATAGTTACGATAAGTAAAAATTTTAAAATATAAACAGAATTGAATACTTAAATGAAAATGGCGATTTCCATATGCAAAACAAAATCAGCGTTGTTTTAGGAATTCCAGCGCTTTGACTTCAGGAAAATACAGATATTTAGAAACGGTTCTTTGATTATTTATCTATTTTTGTATCCTCAAAAACTTGCATGAGAGATACGTGGATTAATACGTTACATGGCAGCGAGAGAGAGAATAGTAAACTACAGCACACATGGCGAACAAGGAAGGCTGATACGAAAAAACACAGGAAGAAAGAAAATACCCTAAATCAAAATAATACTATTACTTTTTTTGCCTGTTGCTCAAAAGGGAAAATAAATACCTTACATTCCACAGAAATAAATAAATGTAGAAAGCATATACCGGGTGAAGCGAAGTTAAATATATAGTTTCAGCGCATTTTAACTAAAAGGAGTCATCCCGAATAATTCCTTCACTATTTTTTTTTGGGCAAAAATCAAAAAAATTTTAAATGGTAAAAAGGGGTCAAGTTATCCCTTATTTTGATGGTTTTTTATTCTCTTTATGACTATTTAAGTTATTTCAAAATCTGACTGAACAACATTTTTATTAATCAATAAAACTATTTTTTTTTTAAATTAAATAACCGATTAGGTAAATATTTAAAAACTTTTTCGCCAACTTTCATACATAGTACAACCGAACTTCTACAGCTCTTCCACGTTGAAAGACTTCGGGAGTGATCTGAGGACAGTTTCTATCTATTCTTTTTTTGAGTTTATCTCGAAGTCTTTTAAAATGTGAGAAAAACTCGGTTGTACTATTGTATGGAAGTTTGTGGAAGACATTTTGAATCTTCAATTTAATTAGTTATTTAATTTTTGAAAAAAAATTAGTGTTATTGATTAATAAAAAGAATGTTTTTCTGAAAAATTCTGAAAAAGGGTGCCCCTTCTTCGAATTCAAGCATGGGTGTCTCGGTTATTAAAGAGACAAGATCGGTTAAATTAGACAAAGTTGCGCATTGCTTTGAATTATGGCAAAACCTGATTTTCGTTTTTTTTGAACGCAAACCGACAAAGCTAGAAATTTTTAACTGAAACATTTTTACATTTTTGAATACAGGAAAATTTGACCGCGGACAGGTATTTACATTTTTTTGAGGATCTTCTGTGAAGACTACTTTGATACCAATATTTTGTGTAAACCTCCTGCAGAACGTCTGGTTCCAGCAGGACGGGGCGCCGCCACAAAACTTTAGGAGAGTCGCTAACCATTTGTCAACGATGTTTCCGCAAAAAGTTATTTCGAACAACGGTGATGTACGTTGGCCAGCGACGTCACCGGATCTTTAGCCGACTATTTTTTGTGGCAAACCATGGCAGATCAGATTTACAAAACTGTGCCCGCCGATATTGATGAGCTGCGAAGAAACATCAATACAACTCCAAGTATTAGAAGAGGGACATCTCACAAGCCAATACGGTGGTATTGTGTTTAGCAGTAGAAGGCGAACCATTCGAGCACCTCTTATGATTCTTCCATTTGTTTTTTTTTGCTTTACTTAGTTTTGTTGATGTTTCTAAAATTTTATTTCATCGCAACTAAGAATTAAATTCTGAATTATCCTGTTGCTCTTAATTTAAAACTTTATTGTTCGTTGTTTCCAAAGCACTTTTATTTCGCTCAAAATGTATGACTTGATCATATCGTGTGACATGTCATCGTAATAAAAACTGTATTCAAAAATGTAAAATCCAATATGACGTCCCATAAGAAAGAACAAAGTTAAGTGTTATAACTCTTGATCTAAAATGTCATGGAAAATATGATGACATGATTTATATTTGTTGCAAAACGCTACCCCAACTATGCTTCACTTAAAAATGTTTAACTTCATTTTTTTGCCATAATTCAAAGACAAAAAATGACAGATCAGATTTTCTTTCAGATTATTAATCATCAACTTTTGTCTAATTTAACTGATCTTGTATCTCTTGTAATAACTGAGATACCCTGATGTCGAGAAACGGGATCTCTGTATAGTCATAAAGAAAATAAAAAAATGATGTGAAGGCTGTCGAAGAGGGGTATCAAATTTGAAATTAAATGATGTCTCTCTAAAAAATTAACCTGTTTTTCGATTTTGCTCAAACCAAAATAGTAAAGGAATTATTCGGCATGGTTTATTTTAGTTGGAATGCACTGTATGTTATACTTTAAGGGTTTATTACAAATCGATCACGATTACTTTTATTTTTTACCTTCGATTTTAATGAAGTGGGTAGAAACTTTGACCTCTACTTTGAGAATATTACGTGTAAGGTGTTCAACCACCATATAATCGTAACAGGAAATCACCCCTTTGATGAAAGTTTCTGAGATTTTCTGACCGATTGATTTGATGACATTCTCAAAAAATGGGGTTGCAAAAAATTCGATTTTGAAATAATTTGATCGAGGCCAATTACATGTATTGGTAAACATATCGTCGTGATTGTCCCAAATAAGTAAAGCACGCTCCAGTAAAGATAGAATTTTTAAGGCTTTTGTCGGAATAAATTAAATTTGGCCGACGACCATGTCGAATTTTATGTTCAAAACTTTTACGATGCATTGCGTCAAACTTTTCTACATTCATTTTTATTGCGGTTTCTCAAATCAACGTAAACAGCCGGCCCTATAAAATTCATTTCTCATCTTTAATTATGAATTGTGTCAACCGAAACCTTACGTATAATGCATAGAAGCCATTGCAATGTGCATTCTACTCAATATAATAAAAAATAATTTCGCAATTGCACGAATTGACAAAAATAAGTAGGTTCTGCTTTTGCACAAGCTTCGAATGCACTCTTGCACTATTTTTTTTTATAATTACCAATCATTTCTCCAACTTTCGCAGTGATTTTAATCCTGCCTCACTTGATAACGAGGTCTAATTATCGTTTCAAACCTGCGATTCTAATTGATCTATAATTTTAATTAATTTGCTCTGTTAATTTCCTTCAATTGTAATAATTATTAAATTAAATCGTACATAAATTTCGTGTAGGTATTCAACGGCTTTAAGAAAATTAGTCTTGATCAATTTCGGTAGATTTCGCATTTGGGGAATTTATCCAATCTATAATTAATGGATTAATTTCATAGTTAAATTGCTTCGTTTATTAATTTTGACGCGCGGCGTTGCGGAATTTGTCGTTTCTGCGTAATGAGGTTTTCAACCTTGCGAAATTAGGTAGGCGTTCAATGTACCATTGTTTAGTACCAAAGAATGTTTTGTTAAAAGTTGTCTGATTAGATATGGAATTGTAATTGACGTGTTGAATAATCTGCACGTGTTCTGATTTGTTAAGATTGTGTTTTCAGAAAATTTTAACCCTCTTTTTCACTTTTTTCCGAAGAATTAGAATTAGTTATATTAAAGCAAAAAATTTCTGTGGTTAATGGCTGCCCAGCCGGCTGTCTGTACGTATAGAAACAAGATGTCAGGAAAACCGCCAGTCAGATATTTATAAACTTTCATATGGGTCTTATTTATAATAGTGCAGATCTGATTAGATTTTGGACATAATCTATCAAGCCAAAGTGACCGTTAACCTAAATGGATTTTCGAATATTTACAAAAATATTCATTGGATACACATTTTTCTTCAAATAAAAGTTGTTTATAATTTAATTGTACACAACTTTTGTTTAATCAATTATGATCCGATAAGTAATTAGGTACTGAGATATGACTACCACGTGACATTAATTATTGTAATAATATTTCCACCAATATTAATATTGTCTTCAATATTAGAAGTACCAACTATTCAACTTCTTCACTTGAACTTTTCTGAATGGTTTTAACTTGAAATTAGGATCCTTCTCTTTTTCTCAATATTTCACTTTTATGAACCTTGAGATTGTTGAGTAGAAAGTCGATGGGATCCGTCCTTTGCATACAGAGATATTAAGATTTTTTTAGAGCAACTTCTATTTAGTTTTCAGTTGAATTTGGGCCCTTTTTATTCTAAATTTTTACTCCATAACATGATATCTTGATAATACTGCGCGACCTAATTAATTCATAATGAAACCAATGACAACGGCCACAGAACATGAACTTATATGCTGTTAGGACAAATTTTGCACATTTAGACGTACAATAAAATAATCTGGCACCACTAAAACCAAATCATGTCCTAATACGAAAAGATGTCAAAAGATCATTTCAGAGGGCGCAAGTGGTTAGGATTGCTCATAGCAAGCATTATAGAATCAAAAGTTTAGAAAGAAACAAATGCAAATGAAAAAAGGGACACAGAGAAGATGAAAGACCAAAAGTGCAAAAGAAAGAAGAAGGATATCCAATAACTTCAAAATCAGTAAAACATCCAAGTGTCCTCCAATAAGCATTGAATGGTCTAATAACAACAACTGAAATATGTGTAGGAAGGGACTGAAGAATTATTTGATAAAAAAATACGAGGTAAAGAATAAAACATGGAGGAAATAGTTACAGTCAAGGAAGCAAATGTCACGGCAAGAAATTTCCAAGTCTAAACAGAATATAACAATAAGAATACGACTTAATTTTACCATCAAATAAAAACATGATAAGAAAAACTTTAACATGAAAACTAGGGGTTTAACGATCCAGAAGAGGAAACAAGATATGAAGATGCAGATATACAGTTTAACTCTCCTTATTAGGCAGCATATCCGAAGTATATAATTTACCATTTTTAGCTTCCAACGAAGTTCCATAACTTGCAGATAGAACTAAGCTTGATAGGAGAGGAATAGTAAGTTTTAACATAGTGGATAGAAGAATACTATGGGAGATGATGATCAGCAATGGGATAAGTGAAGGCATAATAGAGCAGTAGAAGAAATACACAAGGAAACAAAATGCAGATTAGAAGTGAAGGGGGGCTAGGTAAGCTGTTTTGGATAGAGAAAGGGTTGAACCAAGGATTTCTGCTAAAACCAATGTTTTTCTCTCTATATATAAAAGACCTAGAGGAGGAACTCCGTAAACATCAAGTAGGGGAACTGAAAGTTGGAAAAACAAACCTAATAACACTAGCTTATGCAGATGATATAGTGATCTTTACAAGGATGCGGAGATAATAAATACGACGAAGATATATTTAGAAAAAAACTGGAAGAAAATGTAGGAAAACAGATATGATGAGGAAGAGAAAAGGAGAAGAAGTGGTGTTGAGGAGGAGAGGAGATTGATAAAATGAATATATATAAATACATAGGATAGATTATAAGGTACGATAACAAGGACAATGACCAGATAAGGATTTAAGACAAAAATGAAGTAAAATAAGTACATACATGGGAATTAGAAGAACGTGTTTTTGGGAAAGATATGGAAAAAGAAAATGATTGCTCGAGAGGGTAGTGAAAGGTGTGATGATGTGGGTTGGAAAGAGTGGGAAGAGGATACAGAAAAGATATTGGAGGTGGACGGTAGGTTTGAAAAGAGAGAGACACCTGGATAATTAATAGAGGAAGAAATTAAACTGGAGAAAACAAGAGTAGGAGCAGGAAGGGGGCGATAATATTTGAGGATAGAATGGAGAACAGAAAAGATAGTGAAATTTTGTATGAATGTTGAAAGAGATAGAATTAGGAAAATAAATCACAGAGAAGAAGAAAGAAAAGCAAATTATAGAAGAAGAGGTTATCGGTAGAAGAAGTAAGAAGGTTAAGAAGAGAAGGAAGAAGAAATATTAAGAGGGCAAAGATAATCATGTAGAAGAAAGAAAAATGTGGATATAATAGTGGAAGAATTCCAAGATACTTAACAGGAGTGCTGACAATGCAAAGAAAAAAGGATGAAAGCTAGGTTTAGACTAGATAATGAAGAAAACGAAAATAATTATTGGATAAAAAGACGAGTAGAATGTGTAATGTAACGTAAAATTGTTGACACAATGCAATCTATTAAACTAATAAAATGAATTAATGGAACATTTAAAGCTTTAATAGTGCTTTTGACCTTACCATATAATTTAAAGATCTATTTTTGCAACAACAATATATATAATTTATCATTTAAATTAAACGATAAAGATCGGTCTAAAAATAAATTGATAAAATAACCTCATTTGTTAATCATGTTCCACTGATTCATTTTAATGAAAACTATTTGTTATTCAATTGTGTAATGATAATTGATGGGAAACAATCAAAATTTTTGCTTGTGTTGTTTCCTTCTTGTTTGCGTGCACGAATGTAGAAAAATATTAGATGTCCAAACTTATTTTGCTCTGCATTTACAAAACAAAAGGGGAAAATATATTCTTTGGTTAGTACTTGGACAAGCTACTTTGCAATAATATTTACGAAATGAAGGTGATAAGATAAGACATCAAATAGACTATTTAGGTGACTAAAAAGTTAGTAACAGAGTCATAGGATCAAAGTATTTTGGAAACAGCAGAAACGTTGTACTAATTGTGTTTTTTAATATAATTTATTAGTGCAAATGATTGTGTATTTTGCGTTTATCTTTTCTAAAATGTATTCACGATAACACTGACAAAAATGGCAAGACAGTATTTTTCGTGCCAAGGAAACTGTTTAAACCATTGACCCGAATTTCATGAAACTCTTCCAATATCCTTGTGCCGTATATACCTTTTGATTACACTGTAAATCGCGACGTTTTTATTTAGAAAAATTCTAAACAGTCTTGATAAATTTCTTGAATGCTTTAGGGATACAAATAAAGTATAATAAGCGTCCTTAGCCGTTCCTCTTCTTTAAAAATGTAAGAAAACGTGTCAGAAAACCATATTTTCCCGACGACGTTCATGGGTCCTTTGCGGGCAATTCTGCTCTTGTTTATAAATTTTCTCTCAACTTGTTTTTTTTTGTCGAAAATTACGCTGTGGTCATTGTCCATTGGGATCTCGTTTTCTACTTCTTTATTCGCGCAAATTGAAATTCCCAAAACGAGCGTATCCATAATTCTAAACTTTTTGTCCTAAGTTTAATTTCAGTTTTTACTTGTGCGTTGGAGGTTGTAAAAAAAAGGTACGATTGTTTTTTTACGCCGCACGCACAAATCGCTGCTTTTACATCGGTTACGTGAAATTTGGAAAAATTTCTCGTGGACCAATTGCAATTAGCGTTAATCATCCACTTTGTGCATCAATTCTGCACCCTTTATCGAACGGATCCTTTCGGATTCTGCCTGGAGTTTCCGATCGTTCACACGATGGCGGGAGCACACCTCAGAGTAACTCTGCCCTTTTTGGTTGTTGGTGTCTTTCCGGAATTTCGCGGATAATCGCGTGTATAAAATATGGTGAATAAAAAACTATAGTAGTGTGGCGTATGTATTAAATTTTCTTTCTTTTCTGAAGTCAGGTTTTATTTCAATTTTCATCTCTTTATTAATGTAAATTATAAAATGAATAACGACTGTTTACTTTAACTCAACAAAATATCAATAATAATCGACTAAATAGCGAAATTACATTTCCGGTTTTATTAGCGCCCACTATTGATAGAAAATATTGATGGGAAAAGTTTTGTTGTTCGTGACCAACTTTGATTTGTTGCAGATCTTATTTCGTTTCAATTTGCTATACACCCGAGATTATTTTTAACATTAGAAGGAATCGTTATCGAATTTCAATCGAATATTATTAATGAAGTGCGATCGGATGCCTCTGATGTATTACAAGAGGTGAATATTACGAACATTGACAAATTTTTCTTCTTTGTTGATTTATTCTGCTGACACGTACGAAAGCTTTATTTGATTTCTTCAAGAAATTTGAGTTCTTGTTTTTTTTACTTTTAAATATGAATCAAAGATCAAGTTGTTTTCAGTAACTCTAAAGATTTAAACAATCGTATAGCGCTGAACTCCACATCGTTCTGATAGTAACAAACGTGTAAAGGAGTATCGAAAGTGTGCGGCGATATAAAATATTTTTTTGAAAAATAAAATAAACGTCTAACAACTTTGCATGATAATTTTGATAGAAAAGGTGAAAAAAAATTCGTTATAGGAAATAAATTTAACAAAGAAGATAAGTGTATCGCGAAGCAACTTTAAAATTCAATTATAAATTTCAGTAACGACCAACAATTGTTAAATGTATCCATTAATACGAACGCTTCCTACTACCTACTACCGTTCCTACGTCGGGACAAAACGAGGTGCCGCGCGCGGACACATTCCTTTTAAGACGAGTGGAAAATGAAAAAATAGTTTAAACAAAAATTATAGACAATAAAACTTTTTATCATAACTTTTTGTATAATTAATATTGATGGAGATATTGTTAAAACAATTAGGTCACGTGTACGCAAGTACTTATCGGATCAAAACAAAAGTTGTGTATAAATAAAATTCGTCGGAAAAAGTGAAAAAGGGGTGTTAAAATTTTCAGTTTGGAAACCGCCGCATCTTATTTATAAGATGTGGGTAAAAACGTGCTTGTTGCTATATTTGGAAATCTTAAATACTATATTTAGATTTGATATTGGAAATCAGAAAACATGCGAATGTTCAACTTAAATTTATTGTACGTTACCAAGACGCATATTTGGTCATAGCTACCAAAATGAAAAATTTTGATTAGGTGTAATAGATATAAGTTTAATAAAATAATGTATTGTTGATCCTGAGGGTTTTCTCACCCTGTCTCTTATGGTATATATTCATTACCTCGTATATCATGTTTTTTAAAGGCTGTAGGACATTCGTTCGTCCTTTCTTTACTTCACATTGTATAAATGAGATGGCGAGTGTGTGACAGTTTCCAAACCTATAATTTTAACACAGTAGTTTTCTCACTTTCTTTGTGGTCCAGTTGACAGGTACTTTCAGATAGAAAAGATCGGAGTTAATGAAATTTTGGGATGATTAATTAACATTTTCTCTAGTTCTGGAATTTGAGATTCTGTGCGAATAGACGGAGCAAATTTTTTGACATTCCTCTACAATAAAGTTTTCAATTCATTGGTGAGACATGGCGCATTAAAAAAAGTCATTTTTCAAATGTCTTATGTCTTCTGTTAATTACCATGAAATGTAATTATGGTTCCTGGATATAATCCTCAACTGTGGACAACCTCCGGTCACAACTTTCGCAATTCATCAATGTGAGTTTTTTGTGAGGAAGCTATCGCTGATTATTTCAAAGCTGAACAGGCAAAGTTGTCCTTGAGAAGCAACTCGACTAGAAATGACTAATCGAAAAAGCGCGGACGCGAGTGGGGAAAGAAAATAGTATCACAAAAGTGCTTTGAAAGTTTTACCATTCACTAAGTTAGTATTCCTCAATCTCTGAGTGTTGACCAGACCACGCAGTGATATCGACGAGAACAGTGATGGATTCCAGTTTTCTATTCAGCAGCCGATTGAGTTGATTGAGGAAGACATCTAACCACAGGCAAAACCATGAGAAGTCGTTTTCGACAAAATATGAAGATCAAATCATTATTTGAGAATGTAGGAGAAGACCTGTTGTTAGTCTGAGGTTGGTGACAAAATTCTGTACGATAACTGGTACGAAAGAAAGGAAAGAAAGACGTCGAGTTGTGGAGGCATCTGAAAAATAATCTTGGAAGACATCCGCTGCAAAGTGTTCAACACAGAAGCTTGGCTCTAACATCTCCTTCCTGAGGAGTCGTCAGCAGCTGAAGTCATTGCACAGTAGAGGTTATGACATACCACCAACTACCCGATGTAAGTCTTAAAACAACTAAAATAGCGAATGTAGACATCAACGATTGACAAGTACTCTCGCCCGATGACATTTCTGATCCGACAGAGACAACCCGAGCGTGAGAGACAACATGGACATTGGTAAACTGCACGCATGGTTCACTGAATAGTTTCTTTGAGCACAAGAGTCATTGGTCATGGCAAAGTGTACTGTCGTTTAGCACTAGAGATATGCATAGGTATGAAGGAAGTGGTGACGAGAATTTTGAAGAATTGAAACTTAATCGAAAAGGTCGTCACTCTCGCTTCTGTTTCCTGTTCGCTGAAAATTGCTGGTAAAAATTAACTGTCTGTCTCACTCTCTTACAGCGTGTCGGCGTTGCCCAAAATCTGAGACGAAGATCTGATAGAGATGTCAAGTTTGAACTCACACCTTCTCTATATCAGGAGAGAATGTGCAATGTACATATAGGAAATCAACCTTGGCTCGAGGAAATGTAACGTGATTAATAGAACATACCTATTACATAAACTTTTCTCATCAGTTTGGGGCTGGAGAACCTCGAACCTGAAAAATGCTGCGCCGGATGACATCCTCCAAATTGTTTCAAGTCCATCAAAGGCTGTAGCACCGGAGCTTGCAGCTGCAAAGGCCATCCATACTTTTTGAACTGATGTGATTAGTTGGAAACGTCAATAATGCAAAATAATAATAATAATCAATTCAATAAATGTTAGAACTGTTTTCCGTTCACCTTGGGTCCGATTCATTACAAAACGACCTAAAGTTGTCACTCTAGCTTCACTCTTCACTGACGGTTATGTGTGCTATTAGCACCGATCCTTTCCATGTGTTCGAATTATTTACATTCTCAATGAAGATGACTATGGATTGACGTATTGTCTATCTTTGACAATAAATAATTCAAATGTCAACCGAAATTGAATTGTGACTTTTCCAATAAATCAGATCAGTTCAAAGAAGCCTGTGATAAAGAGAATTAAAAATGTGGTCTGCTTTTCTAAGGATTGAAAGTTTCCCAGAATTCTCTTCTTCCGATTAAAACCATATCGTCTTTCTATTTAGGTAATTGTGTACCTACTACTAATTATTTTGTTAGAGCACCTTGACACGATACAGAAATTATCTAAGCATTAAAAAATAGGACCAGACCGCGTATTCCCTATTCTGATTATTGAAGGGTTTTTAGTTTGACTAAATTGCGTCACCCTATTAAACTTTTTGTGGTTTGTTTATTTCTTCTGGTTTTCTCGTAATTAGCTCCATAACCTTTTAGTTTGGGCACCTATATACCTTTCTATAATAATTCAAAATGTATGCCTTGAAAAATAATTGTTGACGACGCTTTTTGTGAAATGTGAAAGTGCAGGAAGAGGGGAGGGTTGTCTAAAGTTGGTAATTATAACCAGGAACCATAATTACAACAACATTTCATGATAATACGGGTATAACAGAAGAAATAAGATCGATTCTGCATTTTAGCCACGAATTGACATACAAAGATGTTTGAAGGAAATTTAACGCTTTTTACAAAGAAGTATACGATTGCTACTTCCACCTAACTCTACTTTTTCGAACCTATCAACTGGACTAAGAGCAAAGAATCAAAATGTGACATTTAATAATATCTTTAAGTATAATAATTATACATAATTTGTTAGAGAAATGTTGTTAGCAAATTTGAATAACTTTTATTTGAACTATTTTTTTTAAAACATGTTTCTTTAATTTACGCTTAAAATGTTTGAGGAAGCGAGCTCAAAACGTAGTTTTCGGAATACAGGTAAAAAATTCTTTTTAGTAGGGTTATGTTTTGTTAAACAATCAGATATACGTAACCAACTGTTAACGGTTACTGAATTTATAAATATATTTTATAATTTCATACCTTCTTAAACGTCTATTTAATCAACATTATCCTTAAACTGTCTTTACATAACACTTTAGATAATAGGAGTACTTTTACCCATACGTTCTTAGAACTTTATTTAATTTTTGAGTAAAATGTCGCTGCACACTTTCTATACGGTCTTCACGAACGATGTGGAATTCTGCGCTTGTTTAATCATTACGCAACATATGCATTGTCTGTTTCATTTGCTTTCATTTTGTTTTTCTCCAGTTTTTTAGTTTATATTGTTCCTGTTTATTCACTGCTTAAACAAATCCGTTGTTTACATCTAGCTTTAAAATTCAAGGTTTTTAGTTTAGTTTTACTTACAGGTACTATTGTCGCATTTCGTACTATTTTTAGATATAAAATGTAACAAAAATTATGAAGAAGTTTTCTAAACAATAGAACAAATAAAGTGTACTACTAAAATAAATCAAACGGAAATTTGGAATTCGCCGCGATTTCGTATTTTACTATTAGTATTATTATTATTAACATTAATATTTACTGACGCACTTTCCCTTTGTAATAATAAACATCGATTTTTGTTTCCATTAACAAATTTCTTCAAATAAAACTATGAATTCTCTGGAATAATGGATATCAACTACGATTACCTTGATAAAGTAATACTTTGTTCACATAATTTTTAAATTTTGGTGGAGAGTGCAATTTTTTCACTATTGAAACTGACAAAAAAATAGTTAATTTAGATTGACCCGTTCTAAAAATATCGCCAAAACGAATGTTTTATGATAAAAAAAAACACATTATTTGAACAATTATATATTTATATAGACGGCGATAAGCAAAACGACGAAAATAAACTGATTATTTGCATACACTCAAAACTACTAAAATAAGTACACGTATTAATATTATAATCACGCCACTCTTTTTGCCTGGAGTAGCTTATTAAGTAATTAGTTAAAGCTTACCTTATCCAGAACTTTTTTTAAATAATTACGCTTATGAAGCTGATATAAATAACTTTAATCGAATTTAATACGCCTCTTTTATTTTGACTACCATCATTTAAACCGTATTACTTTGCTGTTTTCCGATACAATTAGTATGTTTGTAATAATAAAAAAAAAGTAGGTTACGTTTCTTATGTTAACGTATGGTTGTGATGATGGTGTAGTAACTGTTTTTCTTATTTATTTTGCTCTAACTGTTCCTGTGAATAACGCAGATTACGCCGCAGTTTAACAAGTTTATAAACAATATGTAAAGTTTTGTGTGCACCGGTATGGTTTTGCAAAGTTCGTTTCATCACGATATTGGTATACGAGAAGACCCAGAAAACGGTAAGTTTTTGTAAATCAATCAAATCAAAACTTCAGTAAGGGTGTCTCACCAGGAACCGCCATTAGCCGTATACGGAAGTATAAATGGAAAAAATTTGAAAATTTGGAGAATTATTTTCAGTCTGCTAACCCATTTCGGTTGTACCGAAATCGACATCAACTTCCTTTTTTAAGGAACACCTATACATTATTGCATTTTCGGATTTTATAAATTCACTTATAACTAGGAGTTATAGATTTCGAGATATTAATTTTAGGAAAATTTTCAGAAATGCAAAGTCCACTGAAATATCTGTAACTTTTTCAGAAAACTTCATATCAGGTTAATTTTGGTTTGTTAAAAAAATGGACTGTAGCAAATGAAGATGTCCATAGATTAAAAATGTAATACTAAGTGTTTCATATTTGCTGTTACGTTTGACATCTTCAAAGAGCAATAACTTTTTAAGTAAATGGAGACACTCTGTATTTTTTACTCTGTAGTGTGCCAGATTTAAATTCTCTTTCAAATCATATAAGTTTTGGTACCATTACTCAGAGGCTTTTCTCTGTTTCGTGCTT
>JALBCR010004009.1:0-52497 GCA_030710515.1 Abscondita cerata | reverse complement strand
TTTGTTGCTGCATGCGTTAGGACTGAATTGCAGCGTTTCGTAGAAACAACGCTGAGAGAAAGAACCTGCCAACGGTCGTAATAAAAACTGAAAAACACAACAGAGTGGCTGGATTAAATTTAAAAAGAAAACAACACCCCAGCTGAAATGCAAACAAGAACGTTGAGCCACAGGCGCGAGCGCTTTTTGGGCGCAAACACAAGCAAATCAGGTGCCGTAAGCTCAAAAAACACGGTACGCCGGAAGCGTGCATACTTTTGATCTTTCCGTAGTTTACTCCTGGTGGGGAGAGTAATACGCATGAGGAAACTACATAGAGAACATACGCATAAAGTGGTTTTTCGACTTTTGTAAACTTGCGTTTGAAGCTGCGCCTCCGCCCTGATGAGTCTCAATAATGTTTAAACCGTGTAATTATGTGCCGGTCTGACCTCAAAAAGTTTCACTGGTGTCATCGAATGTTCTAGAAGTCATAGACTTAGGTATTGTTTTCGGCAGGCAGACCTAATGATCAGAACCGCAGAATTAAAATCAATTTCAGCTTCTCAATGCAAAATTGCAATAACTCTTCCTATAAAAAATTAACTTTATTTAAAATTTATTTATTAATCAATCAGATTAAAAACTATTTTATATAAACGGGGAAGTTTTGAGGAGAGGTTCATTATTAGCGCAAAACTTGTCTTAAAATAAAGCTTCAACAATATGCCAAAAAGACCCATTGCCTCAAAGCAAATTGAACAAAATCCACTCGAAATGACTGGTAGGGCGGGAACCTCTTTCTTATCAATCTTGCCATACATCCAACTTTTTTTTAATAGATTTATGCCATGTATGGAGCTACCCAAAGGTATCGGATAAAGCATAGTCCAGCTCCCACTTCGTCAGATAGAGACTGCTCAGAAACTGTGAGCTTCACTAATGGAGCTATGGTAATAGAATATCGACAAAACATCAATCAATGCCTTTTTTATAGAACTTACATCATTAATTAAAGATGTTAGTTAATCACGCGATTATTAGACATTTTGTAAGCAAAGAAAGTAGAGAGAGGACTGTATAAATGAATAATTTAAATTCCTCTTTTATATTCTTATGTTACAAGTTCTGTGTCTTCTTCTTCAATTCTCTTATTATTCCTTTATTTGGCTGCTCTAAGCTTAGTATTATGCAGCGCAATACCCACTTCGGAAGCAGATTTGACGTGAATAGTATACAGCACAACTTTACAATTGGAAACTTACCACGAGTTTGCTCACACCTGAAGAAGTCCCAAAAGAAAGAAACAGGTTTCTATTGATTCTCGGTGTTTGTTTTAGATTTTATAGCAGGCGATCTGTGATTGTTGTTAAGTTTCCTTCGATGACATTAATCGATCGATGAATCGTTTTGCAAACTGTGTAGGTACACTATACCATGGAAATTTTTTTTTGTGACTATACTTTTTGAAACCATGATTTTATACCTAATAACTCGGTTGTATTATTCACGACAAAGTAACTCTAAAGTAAGTTGGGTTGCCTATTCACAAAATCATTCGCCAAATCACATTTTAACCCCCATAAATTAAAATAATACTTAAAATGGTAATATTACTTTATTGCAATTCATATAAGAGAATAAAAGCTTCAACAAAATTAAAAATCGGCGTGGATAAAATAAAGTGTACATAGTATTTTAAACAAAAATATTGTAAATTTTAATTAAAAAACGTAATAACCCTAGCGTACAATTACATTTTAAATATCAGTTTTTTAAAAATGAACAAAAATTAGACGGTGTAAAATGACATGGACACCAGAATCTGTAAAAACTGGCCAAGCAATTCACCAACTTTCAAAGCAAAGGAAGCATCTTCAAAGAGGGTTTGCATGGCGCCCTTCCAAAGGTCCTAAATCACTCCACGCCTTGCCGAAGAACAATCTGAATATTTGCGCCAAGTCAGCGAAAAGCCTTACCCTGGGCGATTTGTTCTCTATAAGCTATCAAAAAATGGTACTGTGGAGCCAAAGGTTGCTGGAAACTTACATAATATTAAATCAACGCCATCTTTAGTCTTTAGTGTTTATGTCTTCTCTCCATGATGACGGCCTTCTCGAATCTTTATGCTTCACTAAAAGGTGCGAACATTGAACTTGATCAGGTCCGCTAGATGGTGCCGTTTCTGCAGGTTTATCAGGTACGTCCCATTGGGGATTTTTGTATATATATTTAAATAGTAGTGTTGCCCTTGAAAACGAGATGAGGTTATGTTGATGTTGAGAGGAGTTAGTAGTTAGTAAATTTCAAGGTATCGCTAAATTAATGTAATAATTTTAATTAATACCGACACTTACCAGTCGACCGGCTTAGGTTTTTTCCACCGGGTGGAAGTTGTTCGTCGTCCGCCATTTTGAATTTATGAAAATAGTCAATACCGAACCCATCTAGCTACCTTCAGGGCGGTGCATGTATTATATATACAGGGTAATGAATAACTCTGTATACAACTCACTCTTCTGTAGTAGAGGTAGCTTTTTATGATTAGGTGCATTTACTGTCATTCAGTAAAACTTAATATCACAATTTACACAAAACAATTTAAATAGTATTTTAATTCTGTTGTGTCACGATGTTCAACAGCATTTTAAGGCTGTATTTTTAACACACAGAACTGTAGCAAAATAACAAGTATCTTTAATTTTTGAGACATTCGTTTATGTAGGTATGATATAGAATCATAATAATATGCAATGCATCACTGATTTCACAATTTGCATATGCACGTAATGACTCCGTAACTATCAATTCAATGAAATAGAAATTGTTATTGCTATACAGTATACAAAAATGTGTATGTATTTATAATTATTATATTATATTAATAAATGTATTACAAAATAATATTTTTTTACAAACAAATATATTATATGAGTTTTATCAAGTTATTTTTTACTATAACATAACCTAAATTATTGTGTCATCTTAATGTCAATGCTTATGATGATTAAAGTTCGTGTTTACTTTCAGTTTAACTGCATTTTTACATAGTTTGACGGTGCCAAAATCACTTAAAGAGCATCAGTCAAGGAATTTGTTTGATAACTGATTTTACACTTGCAACAAGCGAGATTATTAAAGAATTAGAGGTAAATATTTTTTTTATTTACATCTAGCGAGTTATGTGAAGCGTTACAGTTCAGTGTATATCTGCCGTATAAAATATCGCTGCAGCTAAACGTGGAGACGAATTAACTGGTCTTCAGCCAAGACAACCAACGCCAACATTTGTAAATTTCAAACAGACAGATTTTAAGCAAAATGTTGTTATAATGCAATAATGTACATGATGACGCAATTTCATACTGAAATTCCACCATACCTTACAAAATACATCACTCCATAAAACTAACTAAAGTTCGAGTAATTATATTTTTCAACTTTTCTTTCAAATGTTATAATTAATGGCAGTAACTTTAATTATAAAGTTCTTATAAATTATACTTTTACAACTTTCTTTAAATGTTTTTTGTCCGAGAATGTTATAATTAATGGCAGTGATTATAATATAAAGTACCATTGAAATCATTCAACGCAGGTACTGAAGAATAATTACCATCACTGAAAATTTAACAAAACATTTCTAATAGTGTTGGTAATCCCGTCCGTCTTTGATAGTAAGAAAATAGTCTACAGTATTCCTTTGTCCATAACGATTATACAATTTCTTAGTTTAGTCCGTCCATTTGGTAAAATGATCCATTGCCGAGAAAAATGTATTTGTTTCAGCATAACTTTCAAGGAACGGACCCGCTATGTAGATTGTACTGCCCAATAGGCGTTTCTCTTCTTTATTGGACCATTATCTGATGCACACAGAACCACTTGAGGTCTTCTTTACAGTTCACCCATAGAACCGTTCTCTTTCCCAAGTGTCTTCTTCCACACCAAAGTGTCCTCTAAGTCCTATCATAGTGCTAAATACTTATACACTCGGCTTTTAAGCATTACTAATTGTTTTAAAACTATAGTCGGTATAAATCCGGTAAAATTTTACTTTCGATTTGACTAAAAATTGGTGAAAAGACTAACATTGAAGTGTAGAATACAGAAATACCATCAGTTGTCATCAAAATATTACTGTAAAATTATTGCCCACGTTTAGAGCTTTTGGAAAAAAAGTTTCAAATGGGAAAAGTAGTTTAACCAGCAATTTTGAAAAATCGGAGAAACGGTTGTACTACCGTGTTCTACGCATTGATTTACATCATATTATGATAAAAAGTCTCACAAAAATGTTTTCAATTTTGTTAAAAGACCAAAATCTATAGTCTTGAGTATAAAATCAAAAAAAAGTTTCTTTCGATTTGACACAAAATTGGTGAAAAGAATAATATTGAGGTGTAGAATACAGAAATACCATCAGTTGTCATCAAAATATTACTCTAAAACTATTGTTTAGTAAAATTATGAATTGTAATTTTATTAATTCGTCAAATTTTTTAATATCCTCGACTATTATTTGTGTCGATAAATATTTTGAGTTTGCTTTAATATTTTTGATTCTAAAAGAAGAAATTTCAGACACAACTCAACTCAGTTATGAATGTAATGCATGCGTGTGGTCCAGGAGCGTAGGGCATAGATCATCATAGGTGCCTACAAGATAATAAACTTCTGTTCAACTCGAAGCCATATATGATGCGCTACAATATTTTATTCCGTTCTTTTGCTGTTGATAACTGGATTGAATTTTGATATACAGAAAATATTAATTTTTGCTTCAAATAAAAGTTGTTTGTATTTTTAATTATACATAACTTTGTTTAAACTATTTTTAATCGGATAAGTAATTAGTGAGATAACAATCATGTGACACATTGTAATTGTTCTTACAATATTCCCACCAATATCAATTGTACAAAAAGTTAAAAAAAAATTGTTGTAAATTTCACTGTCTATAACTTATGTTTGAACCATTTTTCTAAAACGCAATTTTCATTTTGTCTTTTCGGGGTCTTGCCAACGTTAATCGACCACTACGTGAAATTCGAATCAAACAGAAGCGTATCCTTCGCTACTGCGTCTAACTGACCACAACGTCAAACATCTTCAAATGTGACCATAACATCTAATTTAAACTTGACTACAACGTCAAACGCCGCCATCTTTTGTAAATAAACACAAAACGTGATTATATCGTGAAGTTCGTCCCCTAACCAAAAGTCCAGTGGATGTTCTAAACCTGAGGATGTGGTGGAAAAACTGGTTGCTGTCCTTTGGCCTTTTGCAAGGAAAACGTCACTGTCGCCATGCGTGACGACAGATACGGTAGGATCTGCCCGTTTGGGGAAGACCAGAGGACTGGATGATCTTTCAATCGCAGTTTGAACGCATAAATGAGAAGGATAAGTTTGATGACGCGAATAGACGCGAAGAACATTATAAAACTCAAACTTTGATTGACACGTAGAAAAGACGCAATGTGAATGTAGTGATGAATGCCCTGAAACGGAGGTTTTGTGAATCCAAAGTTTGTGCTAAATGCATTTTCTGACAAAGCTAGGGGTGCCTCTCAGTGACTATCGTTGAACCAGAAACAATTATAGACTTCGGGTTAGCGTAAACTCTAGTGTCAACGTCATTAGTTTCAAACAGGCTTATTAAAACAAATGCCTGTTACTTTCGCTCAGCAAATATAACTACCTATAGACAAGTAACGCGCACCGTTTCCAGCCGCCATAATAGTAGAAGCGATGCAAGGACGGACAAAATTAAGGGACCACCAAATCAACTTCGCAAAATAACTTCAACTTACAAGTTATTTTAATAGACTTTAACATGTTATACATTGACGTTTATTAAACATGATTCAATATGAATGATGTGCCATAACAATTGACGTTGTCTGCTAGGAACAAAAAGTCAACAAAAAGCCCAGATTTTGACAACTTTTTTTGGTTGTTTAATTTACAAAGCGCTTTTTACTAAAACTAGAGACCGTGTTTACCCTCAGTTAATTAACTATGCCTCACATTATTGTACACCAGAACAAGTGTCTCAAATGATATTCTTCTTAGTGAAGGCTATTCACAAAGAGAAGTGGCTCATACCAACAAATCTGTGGTGCAGAGCGCAGCAGTACAATTTAGAAGAACTGGCAGCTTCAGAAGAAGACGGCGACAAGGTGTTAAAAACAACACGCAGGGAAGATCGCTTTATCGAAAACCGGGTTTAAGAAAACGGTTTGTAACATCTCGTCAGTTAAAAATGATCTCCGATTAGCCACTGGAACAGAAATTTCAACCAGAACAGTAAAGAAGACTGAAAGAAGTCAATTTGTCTCTAGAAAGCTTGCAACCGGTCAATTCTCACAGCTACGCACAAGAAATCGTTAAACGTTCGTCAAAATCATCAGGATTGGGACGGAGGCAGTGGAACTCCGTTTTGTTTTTGGACGAGTCTAGATTCCACAAGCAAGAATGATCGCCGTGTTCTTGTTATACAAAGACCAGGTGCGATTTGCACCATGTCGCAAATTTGACAAACTTGGTGGGGATCTGTAATGGTTTAAAAGTATACAACTGATATGGTTGGCAGAAATTGGAATGAAATGGGTCGCTAACAGCAAGAAGATATAGAAGAGATTATTGTAACTATTTGCCGAAATATCGGCGATGGATTTATTTTATGCAAGACCATGCCAAACCTCATACCTCTAACATTGCCACAGCTGCGTTGAGATTTGCAAATATCCAATGTTTAGACCGTTCATCCTGCCTGATCTTAATTCTATCGAGCATCTCTAGGATCAGTTAGGCAAGAAAATTAAAAACGCTTTAAGACTGTCAGTAACACTTGATGATAGCTGTGCAACATGCTTGTTCAATAGAATGAGAACAAATCTCTCAATAACAAACTTAATTGCAAGCATGCCAAGAATATTAGAAGCTTGTATTGCTACAAGAGGCATACACGCTATTAGTAATGCCACTTGTGTTGACTTTTCACAAATTAGGTATAAGTTAGCAGAACATATACTGGTGTTTTGGTTAAATTTTAGAATTTTTCTTCATGTTCACGTTTGTTAATTTTTATGAACTAAGTTGTTAGAAACACTTAAATTTATATATTTATTCCCCCAGCTTGGAAAACTAGTTTTGTTATTCCTGTACATAAAGACAAAGATTTATTTATTTATTTAATCGTATGGTACGTTTTAAATATTGTATTGTGATGTAAGTGTTACGTATGGTGTCCCAGAAGATCAGTATAAACCTGTACAGTGTGGTGACGAAACTGCGTGCAATTGTAGATTAGTTCGTCTTAGCATTTACTTCAATGTTTAGGAAAACCACTAAAACCTAAACATGCCAACTTTTACCCACCCTAGTATAAAAGATAAAACAAACATATTAGACTATAGACCTATCTCTATAATTTCTGCAATATCGTAAATTTTTGAAAAAATATTGTCAAGACATTGCCCCCGGTCTTAAACACATTATTATTGATGAACAACATAGCTTCTTTCCTAACCGGTCAACGATAACCAATCTTCTTACCTTTCAAAACCATATACAGCAAACTCTTAATGAAAATGCCCAGTTAAATGTAATTCACAGATTTTTCGAAAGCATTCGACGAAGTAAATCATGAAATTTTAATGATGATTCTTGAATTTTGTTCTAGTATAGTCACCATATTACTTAACATCGATAACAAAATAGAAAAGGTTCAACATATATTCCTTAGACATTTTGTTTATAAAGCTGAGTCCCATCCTTGGACTACATAAGAATTCTTTACTGGCTAACATAAATACACTCAAATCGCGTAGACTATTTTAGCAAAACGCTTATCTCCAACATTCTCCTGTTCAGCGTCGTATGTATTCGTCCAACTTATTTCCCAACCTTAACTTTTCCGACAGTCTAATCAAATTCAAAAATAATCTCAAACGAGAACTTATGAATATAGATACGTCCTTTTATAAAACTTATTAAGTTAATGTTATATCCGTTTCTTAATTATGAATTAATAAGTTTAGTTGTTAGTAGTTTGTTAGCATTCAAATATCAAATTTAGTTTTTAGTTTTTAATTATTGCTGTTATGTGCACTAAATTTCATTTCATTTGTAGTATTGGACTCTGCCCGTAATAAATAAATAAATAAATTTCGTTTTAAATTTATTTGTAATTTTAGTAATCCCTTATTTTGTTTGTAGAAGAGTATTTATTATTTTTCAGAATATTATTTCCTTTGCGATTATCTCAGAAAGGCCCTGGTATAAAGCAATTGCAATCACATCACTCATAATACGGTTGAGGAGCCTAGGAAGTTAATAGTAAAAATACTTTAAGCCTTTTTGGAGGTTTCGACAATTATATTAACTATAATGTTCAAAGACCACCCCACCACTTCTCTTTAGGGATAGAGCCAAAAGCGCTTAACAAAAATGAATAGAATTTGTCTCGCAGATTTAAAACATAATCAATTTTTCATAAAACAGGTTTTAAATTTTAGATCGTAATCTCGGTCTAAATATAAGTACCTAGACGCTTTATACCGAATCATGAAGTCGAAATACTAGAAAGAAAGCACTGAAGGACAACACTTAGATATCGTCCAGTGGTTTGTAGTGGAAAGGGAAATATACAAGATATGTGTCATGTATTTTAGGTTAACAGTGACAGTTGTCATGTATTTTAGGTTAACAATGATAAGCGCGACATGAATTTAACCATTTCATATGCTGAATTGAAGTAGTTTTTGTTATTTTTCTATGCGTCACGTCCGTCCTTGCACCTCTTCTTCTATTACGGCGACTTCAAAACAGAAGTGCGACTTACTTGTCTATAGTTACTTATATTTAGTCCGATATTACGCAATTACGTTCCCTGGAGGCCACTTTAGAAACTCGAAATAATGTTATCATACGGGCTTTAACCGCAAGTTGATACGATGAGCAGGTTTCTGAGATACAGTCACTTACTTGTACTTCACTTATTTGCTCTCCGTAGTATTAAACTTAAAAATCTCATAATTTTTGATTTGTGCGTTTTTGTAAATTTTCCAAAAACAATTGTGCGTAATGTTGGCTGCCTATTTGTTACACTACACCAAACATAACTGACGTATGTATTCGTTTTCGTCGGGAGTTCGTACGTTATTATAGACAATAACCTGAAATTATCGTCAAAAGTCAGCTGTGGAGACGTAACGCAGTTCGATTTCTTCAGTCACTCTCTGTGGTTCGGTTTTGTGCATGTGTGATTTCACCGTTAATTGTTTCCACTTGCTTTAAGAACGCGCTACAATTCATTTACAACGACAACCAGTAATTATCGCCCGTATTGTTGTCATACGTCCATTTGAACGCTCGGAGAATTAACGACATTCTCGAATTGATAGGTGTAAGTTTTATTGCATTAACGTTAAAATTGAAGTAAACTGGGTCAGCGTTCTAATAATTTAGTAACGCTGTTTTTTCGATTGTTGGAAACGCACACACACACACCTGTTGGTTACCTGAATTTTGCGTAGCTATTTTGGCGTGACTCACGTTCCGTTGCTTACGTCGAGTGGTCACAATTATGTTTTATTGCTATTCGTCAGTAAGATACCTGAACTGTTACCTACCTGATTTGTGTACAAACAATTTTCGTACGCATACGAGGCGCCAGCGGAAGTTTTCGTACAATTTATTTTTTACCTTGCTTTTTCTGCTAATTAATGCGATCCTAATTATTTAAATGTGTATTTTTCGCATGACTCGTATTTCTACATATTTGGAAGAGTGACCTATACAGGGTGGACCAATTTGATAACAATCTAAAACAATGATCTCTCTTCGTTATTGTGATTTTTAGGATGAATTCCAATGCCTCCCGAAGATCCATTCCATTTGACTCTAAATTCAAAGAAGAGTTAACATGTAGCTGTAAACACATATATGTACTATTGATTTTCATACACCTACCTATGACATTGAAACTTGCGGATTACTACTTTGTTTCTATAACCCACTAACTTCAAAATACTAGAAAATTTTAACGAATAACAGTATCAAATAGGTTATAGAATTCTTGTTAATGCATTTACGTGATTGTGTCTTGGAAAATTAAGGTTTTTTTATTTAAAGTTGTAATTAGTAGTTTTTCTTTAGCACAGCATAGTAAACATACAGCAGTGTATCTCTCGAGCGGCGCTTCAAAGTTACTAATTCCGAACCTTCACTTTATTCGGTTTCAAGCGCAGTCCGGACAAGTAGAAGGCGATATTTAACCACTGAAATGTACAGAAGCGTTGTTAGAATTAGTCGAGGGGTAAACCGCCAGGAAAAATTGTGTACACCTACTCCAAACTTCATATTTCTCCAACTTCATCGACTTCTATCAAACTTCCACATACTTATAGTCACACCTATGTTTTGATAGAAGAAAGAGAATGTCACCGCGCAGGTATAATGCCGTCTCTCTTAGGTCTGTACTGTTAGTCATTTCATTCGTATCACAGATGGATTTGGCAATGAAATGTATAATCTTCGATATCGTAAAATTCATGTCTGAAGAAGAAAAGCGTTTTGTAGCTACAAACAGTAGAAATAACATAAGACAGAGACAAAACTCGGTTTCAAATTGTGATTGTAATTTAATTTTTCTCGAAAAATATGGTTTGTGGCTAATAATAATTAGAAAATTTTAATTATAATTGTTGTACAACCTGCCTGCCTAATTAATTTCTTAATAAATCTATCTAATGTTGAGTAACATTGATTAAAAATATATATATTTGGTGGTAATTTCAAATTTTTTTTTTTGTTTTGGTTTAATTTTATAATTTTATTTATCAACGGATCTGTGTCAATGTGTAATCTATACACAGTTTTTTGCGTTCTAATATGTTACTTGGTTACACCAAAATTACACGTCTTTCGCCACATTGTGTTGCATTTTTAGCTTTAGAGGATAATAAACTTTCATGAAGAATAACTTTATCGATAACTCATAATAAAGAAGTTTCCTATTTGTGGACATTGGGGATGATGCTGTACAAAAAGGTTATGAAGAAAACTTAAGTGTTGAGCCGTGTTCGTCGTTCCCTCCTTCGTTCTGTGTTTGACGTTTTGCTAAACATTCTGTTATCTCTTTCAGAAGTTACTCTAAAGACTGATGTTGTCTTCTGCTTCTTGTTATATACGTATGATCTGCTACGGTTGGTTGATGATGTCGATCGGTGACTGGTGCTTGGTTTTCCATGGTCGGTTGGTGTTTACTAACGTATGATGTTTTTGTTGTGAAGAGTTAGTTTCCATGTGTTCCTTCATATCGATTGAAGGTATTCTTATTTTTCATTATTTCTAGGATTCTCGGATAGTAGTTGTTGGTCCGTGACAGAACATTGACTTCCTTCCTCGAAGTTGATGTAATTCCTTTTCGTGTAGGTGTTCTGCGATTGCTGATTTATCTTAGCGAAGAAAAAGTTGTCGTTGGAAATTTGATTGTCTACAACTTTTATTTGAACTATTTTGTTCTAAAACGCAATCAGTTTCTTCTTTTTTGAGCAAATGTTTAAGTTTGAATTAAGGTGCATGAACTAGTCTTAAGGATTTATCGTATCGGCTTCGTTTTTTACCTTTCTATTAAAATTTTATAAAATGTTTGTATTACCGCATTCTCTCGATACTATTTCACACGTTTTTAGTATAGGAAGGATGTGGATTTCTGCGCAAAACGCTTGTTTCATGTGTAAGGTAAAAGTGACATATTGGTAATGTTTTTACAATAAGAAAATGCCAACTTTGATTTTTACGGAAAAAGCTGCGAATAAATTTTTCATTTATTAATTTTCAGATTAAAGTTGTAATCATCCAAATGCGGAGGTGGTTGCTTGAAACCGATAAACTATTGAACAAATCTCAATGTTATGACTAATGGTAGGATAATATGCATTATCAAATACCTCGTCAAATACTTATTATATGCGTATATTTATGCGGTAAAAATGAACAAATATTCGGTTAAAGCGAGGGTTAAACTTGGTAATAAATACTAGTTATGCTCAAATAGAAATACAAAAATATTATTAATTCATTTTATTGCCTTAATCTATAAGCATTGGCGGGATTATGTGGTGTTTATAACAATATTGAAAATATACTGTTTCTAATTTTAACTTCAACTTGACCTGTTCTACCACTTGTGGTGGATTATTTAGACAAATGAATTAATGATTCACCAAACTGGACTGTTTTGTATCATTGTTATTCTTTATTGCTATACCTGGAAAAACAGCTTTCTAATCTCTATGGTTCAATATCAGTTTATTTGTTGTACAGTTCAAGAAATGCTTCTTAAAACTTCTAACAATATACATTGTCAGGTAGTAAACTCAACAATATGAATAATTCAAATAAATCTCCAAAATATGTTATTTCATATTCTTTCATGTAAAAACATATCCTACTTCTACATTACAGCATTAGATGTCTTAACATGTCTCGGTATGTTAACAGCTATAACACTATTTTACCTTATTCATTCATGTCGTCAAATAGAGTTAAAAATAAGTAATGATAGGCAAATCTTTTGAAATGTCGTCAAGCTGTAAAATACGTATTTATGAAATGAAGATGTCTCATGATTATGTAGTAAAACATGGTAAATGAAGTAAATATTTTGTAAATATGCTAAATCATATAACTATATGTGGTGTACATAATTTTCTTTAGTGTTTAACCTTCGCTCTGTGGTTTACAGATTTTAACAACCAGTACAAAGCACTTTTCTTTACTTCAGATATTTCCTCCCTTAAGATGCAGAGTGCAAAAGTTACCTCTTTTGTGTTTGTCGGTACAGTCTTGTAATAATAAAGATCCCCTGCGTTATTTAATAGAAAATGTCGAATACATCATCACATGTATCGCCCTCGGTATCGCCATTCCAATGTTTATAGTCGAAGATGATAGTCTTGATACTTTCAATTGATTGCAACACAGCTACAAATTATGAATTTTTAGGTTTTCTATATCGTTATTATTAAGGAATTCCTTAAGTTGATATTTATTTATTTATTCGTATGGTACTTTTAAAATTGTATTGTGATGTAAGTGTTATGTATGGTGCCCCAGAAGATCAGTATAAGCATTAATTATAAAGTTATGAATGGTATAAGCCTGTATAGTGTGGTGACGAAACCGTGCAATTGTGGATTGGTAAATCATAATAATAATAATATAGACTTTATTTGGGTAAAAGTATAACCGGTGTGAAGTTAACCATAATTCTCAGCCCTAGATTTAGAAAACTTTAAATTTTATTAAAAATACATTTTTCTCATATGAATTTAGATTTTGGTCTAATTATGTTAATTTATATATAAATGTAATTTATTGCTGTAGTTGTCATAGTAGTTGGCATACAAATAGTTTTAAAGTACCAAATGAGGCTTTGAACATATTACGTGTATCGAATTTTGTGGATTGTGAAAATGGACACATGTAAACTATCAATTCAAATGAATTTATTAACACGCTGAGTCGTGTAGATTTCGAAACCGTAATAATTTTACAATAAATATAATTATCTCATGAGACTATAATGCTGTGGATTTCAAAAATTAAACAAGACTTGTATGACTTATATTCTCTCAATGTTAATTGAAAATCTTGTCATCAAGAAATGATTGGACAACTTAATAATTTAAACGAAAAAATTTAGGGTACATAAGTCCTGTTTTCTCGAAAAAAAATTCAACAAGAAATATACTTATCTCATGTCGCGCCTACAATCTAGTGGATTGCAAATCTGACAAACTTGTAGCAGCTGCTTCCTCAATTTTTTTATTGAAACGTGAGAAACTGAGCATGTACTAAAGTCTGTATACTATTGGCGGAGTAATAAATCATAATTGCTTGAAATAATTTTTATTTTCATTGTGGAAGGTACTTCTACGGTTAAGTAAAACCAATAAATTCTAACCAAAATGATCATTGTGCCGCTCTTGCAGCATATCGACCCATCTAGGGTCTGAGAACAATAGTTTAATCTATAAACGTTGCCATCAGCCCAGTACTGACGAAACGAGAATCATAGCTGTGATATTTTATTATACCAAAGACGCTAAACAATATATGTAATACGTAAGAAGTAAAATTTGTAGATTCCACAAAGCGGATTGAAACAATAAAGAAACCACATAATAATTCATATCAAGGTAGATTTTACTATTATAATATATTTACCTACTAAAAATATGATTTTCCAAACGTATCAGGTACCTACGCCACTGCAATACGGGAGATTCGATAATTCTGACAGGTTTATTACCCGCGCCAATAGTATATGAGTATACCATTGATTATAAAGTTACTAATCAATGGTACTAGTGACTGTTAAACAATGTCGCAATTTTGAATGAAATAATATCTATGTAAAATTATGTCTTATAGTATTTTGAATTAAAAAATGTTAGATAAATGTTACTTAAATCGAAGACTAGAATCAATTCACAGTCCAAGGTTTTTACTGATTCTAAGATTGGTTGTGCGTGTCATTGATTTTAATTTCTTACTTGTATAAGTAATTGTCTTTGATTTGTTCTTACCAAAAGCATAAGAAAGCATTTTTTTGTGGTTTACCTTAAATTATGCTTTCTAGATAATTCCGCTAAATTATTATATAAATCTTTTATCTGTGTTTTTCATGGCATTTTATCTTCATCAGAATCAAACATAAATAGTAATCTCAGAGTAACACTCGTAAAGATGTACTGCTGTAAATCGATGTCTACACAACAAGGTTAGTGTGATCTGGTGACAGATTATCGTAGCGGTACATTATACAAACATTGTAATAGGAGTAACGGATATTTTTTGAAAATCGTTATTTTTTTTGAAAATTTGCACATAGACGTATAATCTAATTCCTAACAATCTTTTCTTAAAGGGCTTTTTCAAGATCTTGTCATCTAACTCTACTTTTACATAGGGCTTAAGGAATATTTTTAAACTGTCGCTATGACAGCAATGCACGATATTTGTCAAAGTGGTTTTTTTTGTCATTTGATATGCTGAATCTACTTGCCAAAAAGAAATTTTCGGATATCTCACTACAAAAATTTTTCCTATTTGTTGCAAACCTCTTTGCCAGTCAATGTATATCATTTTTTTTCAACGTCTAATTTGCCTGAACTGTCAACTTTGAAACCTAATTGTGAAAATTTATAGAATTAACTTATGCAGCGCCATAAGGATCTTTCTACACGTAAAATTTTATGGCGAATATTTCAGTCCTATGATATTTTTCGTCTGAGCAACTATTGTTATATCGAGAAAAACTCTAACGAGTCTCATGCCGTATAGTTTTTTGTCCAAAAAGATGCAGCCCACCCGCTGACAGGGTTTTTTCCTTATTTTTAACCCTTTCGAGCTTTCTGAATTACTATTTACGAAATGTCTAAAGTGGCTGGACTACAAGTTTAATCGAGAACTGGCTTTTAAACATGTTTTACCCTTAAAAATGTGCTGCCGTGTAATTCGATATTTAATAGGCGGGTAAAGCGCTGCGTAACTTTGGCGCACCCCCATTTAAAAATTAAATTCTGGTGAGCAATAAATCTCAAGAAATGCAGCAACCACTCAGCCAGTATGATAACCCGGATTCGATTTCAATGGTGGGGGGTGCTAGGTTAATCGTGCTTCAGAATTATTTTTGTTAATAAGTCTTCGCCAGATGAGCCAAAACCGACCATGACAGTTTTGGTTCATTCGCGGCAACGTAAAAGTCGGCCGTTACGTCCACCTACGTCGTAGTTTTTGCTAATGTCGGCAAATAATCAATTCTTTTTTATATAGTTATTAAAGTAGAGCTCGGTGGATCGAAAAGAAAAAGATTTCGAAAAAGTTGGAAGGTTTAAAACCATTTTATGGCATGGCTGGTTGGAAAATAAAGTTTTTACCAGGTTGTATCTTTCCGCCGTGTTTCATGGGGAAATGTTTGACCTTTGGATATGTTCTGGGTCCTCTTTAATGTCACCGTAACATGAAATGCTAATCAGGATATCGTAACTAATGTCACTATCGCCAGATGCTCTTACAATTTCAGCCGCTTTGCAATAATATGATGTCGTTTTTTTGTATGTTATATTTTTCTGGCCTGGTCAGCAACTATATGCGTTTCTTAAAAAAAGAAAAGTAACTTATTATGACATATAACCGCAAATAAAAAAAGCAAAGTGGCGGCTATTATTTGAACGGAATCGATCTCGACGACGCATCGGTCATGTTTTTGAGCATTCACGGCTCGATGCTGGTTTATATGTTTTTACCCAAATCCGTTTCAAAGTCATTGTTTTCGATCGCTGCTCTGAAAATAATTTGAGCGGGCTTCAGAAAACGGAGTCGACTTTTTGTTGGCAGTTCAGGAGCCAACTAGTGCAAAAATATAACTTGATCCTGACGACGCCAAAAAACAAAGTACCAAATCATTTTTCGGAAAAACCAAAGTATCCTGCGAATACGACGGCGAAGAGTACCTTAGTACTAGAATATCGAAATGTAGTTAATAAATTCAGCGCCACAAATGCTTAAAAGTTAAAGACAAAAAATGCTTTAAAATAACCGTTGATCTACCCAAAACCGTTTTTTCATAGACCGCATTTAAAAAACCACTGACAATCTAGATCTGATTCAGTTGAAACAAAGTTATACCAGTTCTTGTTTTTCTAAGTAGAAGCGTTCTAGAGGTATTTAAAAACTGTTTCATGAAGGTCAGCCTCAGCGAGCTTCGGCCCTCAGAAGCATTTTCGGACTAGGTGGAATTTGGCGAATGAAGTTGTACCATTCGATAACCCGGTTCCGCTTCCAGCACGAGAGATCGACACCCGGACACATGTGCAACCGTACATCTATTTTTACTATTCGTTTTGTGCAAAGTGTTATACTCCTTAATAAAAGTTCGTACACCAAACCTTAAAATGCAATCTAACGCATCAATTTTTGCTTTTCAAAACAGCTCGTCAAACATGAATGTTGTTCAAGAGGAAAGTATGTACCCATCATTATTTTTTGTTACCATGGAAGATATAGAGTATGAAAAATCACAGCCATTTAGCGCTTAAAATTCTGGTTTGGTGATTATATAGATTTATTATTTATATAGATTACTTTCCATCCTATAGTATTTTTTAAAGTCGAGAAATAATTACTAATTGTTGATCATTATTGAACGTCCCAAAGAGTAGTTAATGAGCATATTTTCTTTTCTTTTGTTCAATATTGAATAGAGCACACTCTAAGTCCTATATTCTATCACGAGTATTGTTTTAAAACTATGAATGAAATATAGCAACATCTTTTGTGCGTAAAGGATGAGATTGAAATGTATTTTTGCTATATAAATAATTTATACGGTGATTAGTTTTGGCTTAGTTAGATGAAACCTGATGTTTTAAAGTTAGTTTGAAATCTTTATACCCAAACTTCAAATGTAATAATTCGAAAATATGTCGTTTAATAGAAGGCAAGAGTTTTCGTGAAATAAAATACAAATATGAGTTTGCATGAAATGAAAGGTGAAAAGAACCTTACAGAACTTTCAGAACATCATTCGTAATAAACTGTTTATTAAAATCTGATTCAGGTGTGATTTTTGACATAAATTTAAGGATTTAATAGACTTTGTAACTATTATTTATTATATTTATTATTATAGCTATATAAAAATTTGAATACTTGAATAGTTATATAGGTGACAAACACAAAACCGTTTGTTATTTTTAAAGAGAAAGGTGCAAATATAAATACCTAGTCAAAATTGGTAAAACAGCACTTTTTATTTATAAAAATACATAAATATGATTATTATAGTTATAATAGATACTATTCGACGCCTCCGCACTCGTTATGTCCCCCTGGTTATTAGAATCAAATTCTCCTTTTCGATCGGCTTGAAAATTTTGTTCTACAAAACATTTACTGTAAATGGGGTCAAATTGCTTGAACTAAACAAAGAATGCTCAAATCGTTCAAAACCCGCTCTGTGAGAGAATGCGAAGGAAGTCGAAGATCTTTTAGATAGGGAAGATTAGTACAAAGATTTGGCTATTAGAATCTTGAAGGTTGGCTAAATGGACGGTTATGAAGTTAGAGGAGCTTCCGGTAGATTCAACGCATTAGTTTGAGACATTCCCTTTTCAGCGTATGTTGCTCTGCTACTTTGTGTGCAGATTCGGTAGTCTGGACAACCACTTCACCAGTCTGCACCTTTTAAATAATTCACACTCAAAGAATCAGCGCGGTTGTTTTGATGAATCCTGAGTCAGAATGATCTTCATCATAGTAAACTTAATACAAAGTCAAGGAATATGTTTTCTTTACAGAGATGAATGAGATGGCAATAGCAATAGCAAAACAGAGGTCTGTCTTTGGTGTTATGTGTTGAATAAAATGCTGAAACCATTGAGAAAAATAAGGCTTTTTATCCAACTAGATGGGTATACGACTTTAACCAACTCAAGAGGGACAATTCTTATGAACTGGTGGTTCATATTTTTCTCACAAAATTAAATCAAGGGAGGAAAAATGATCCTCCTTTAGATGAAGTTAATGATGTGATCAATCGTTTGCTTCGAGGACCTTTAACTGGAAGAAACCCTTACTTTTTGACAACGATTAATCCGGATTCTGTCGACCCAAGAGATGTTTGTAGAAGAACAAGTTGATTGTTTTAAGCTTTTTCCTGAATGGGTTAAAAGGCTATCAACTCCTTTACAAAAATCTGCAGCTCTACCGTAAGCTTCCTAACGGACAAATTTGAATGTCTGCCCAATAATAGGTTAGCTAAGCTATATACCTGCTAAACCAAATACAGAAAAGGATAAGAAATGTGATTTCTAGTCGCCAATTGATAGGAAAACGCCGGAGATCCTTCATGTAATAGTTTTTTTCTTCTTGTCGCTGTTTCGGCAGGAGAAGTGGTATTTTGACTTAAACAAAAGAGTTGTGTATCAAATCGCAGCCTTAATGTACCTACCCCATCTTTTCTTTTCTGACTGCGTAATTGCCTGACTCATTTTTTCTTTCATATACTATCTTGATTTGTTCTTTGACGTTTTCGTAGCATGAAATGAAACTGTTTCAGAAAACATATTTGAAAAACTGGTGTAAATATGGAATACCGCTATAAAAAGTGGATCATAGGTGACCGTTGTGAAAAGTGGCCTTCGTGATCAGCCAGTACACTCAACCATTCTCAACATAATCAATTGAATTTAATTTTAAGGCATTTTTAATTAATACTTAGATAGTGTAGAGAGATAGGTAGAGACACTAGAAAAGGAAAAGAGGAGAAAAAGGTTGGTAGTCAGGGAAATGGAATTAAATGAGGAAGAAACGAAGTAAGAAAACAAATAGAGGAAATGACGAAGAAAAGTTTTGAATGAATAAGAAAGTCCAGGAAGCAATGTAGATAAAAAGGGAATAGAAGATAAAATTGATATTCTGAGGAACGAAATAAGGATCAAAGGCACAAAATATACATAGACGAGGATATGACGAAAAATGAAATAGCAATACAATCAAAAAACAGTAGAGGCAAAAATGGCGGGGACTCGCGCTCTCAGAGGGACTTTAAGAGGAAACTGCAGTGGCCCTTGATTTGCTATCTGAGCAATCTAAAGATGAAAACGTAAATATTTGATGAATTAGTTCTGCAAGCGAAACATTAAATTTCGTTTTGTCTGAATATTTGTCTTCGGAAATATTTAATATTTACTTCGGTAAATGTGCCTTTTGGCCTCGGCAGTTTGCTGGCTTTAGCTGTGCTTCGACCATTAAACGCTGACACGACCAAAAAGTGCACCTTTACGTCCTCGGTAAATAAATAACTGTTTTGGAACATAATGAGGTTCAAAATTAACGGATAAGTTTCTGGAAGTTTATTGCAAGTTCAAAAATGGGTAGGGCTAGTGGAAACATGGATGAAGAGGAAGGATTGGAATACGTGACAGGAAGGATGCCTGAGAAATTCATATCGGCGAAATTTAGATTCGCAGAAAAAGAAAAAATGGGACAGGCAAAGGAAGAATTATAATAGGGGTAAGAAATGGGTGGAAAAGCGAAAAGATACAAGAAGAAGAGGGTTCAAAGGGGTGACAATCGTTGAGACGCAGGAATGAGAGTATGAACTAATAATGGTCTATGGAAGAGAAATAGAGGGCACAAGAGGAAAAATAAAAAGCAGTAAAAGAGGGAGAAGAAGGTCCAAAATAATTATAGGTTGAGATTTTAACGCAAGAAAGAGGAGGAAGGTGGGATGATAGTGAACGGGGAGGTAGATAGGAAAGGGGAATATAGGTTTATAGGCGGAAGAGATGGATCACTAACAGAATATGTAATTGTAACTGAAATATGGAAGAGCTGATGGAGAAGATAGGAGGAAATAAGAAATGGAAACCTAGTTTGGGAGTTTATTAACAAAGAAAAAGAGGAGGGGAAACGAGAGAATCTAAAACAGACAACAAAAATGGAAGAGCATTGCAAAAAATGTTCGAAGGTAAACAAGAGAAGGAAGTGGAAGTGAGAGAGAAGGGGGAACATACAAGAGGGAGGTAATAATCAGAAAAGGAACGATGAGACAATACAAGGAGAACAATGGAAAATTTAGGAGAAAAGATGAGGAAAGGTAAAGAAGAATCTTTGAAAGAATATGGAAAGGTGGAAGTTTCCTGAAAAGTAGAAAGAAGTTATCATACCCCTAGTATATATAAGGAGGAGGCAAAATGAGACATGGAAATTATAGGGGTGTGAGCGTGATGAACGTGGGATGTAAATTATACAATGAAATGTTAACAGTAAGGTTAGAAAAGAGCTACAGGTGAGGAATCAGATTGACAAATGATGGGATTTAAGAAGGGTGGGAGCAATAGATAGTGTGTATATCCTGGAAACATATTGTAAATGAAGAATTAGAAAATAAAGGGAGAAAATTTTATTCTATATTCATCTTAGAGCCGCGTTAGATAGATTAGAGAGGAAAATACTGTGGGAAACAATGAGAAAAGGCAAGATAAGGAAAGAGGAGAAGAGAAGAGAATCGAGGAGGAATACAGAGATACAGGAATGTAAGTTAAAAGTGAGGGGGAGGTTAAGAACTGAGTTTTGTAGAAGGCGGGATTAAAACAGGTGTGTCCATTAAACCCAACACTTTTCAATATACATAACGGATATAGCAGAGGAGATCCAAAAATAACAGAGAATAAAGATAGGAAGGAAAGTCGTATTATTGTTGGCGTATGCAGACGACATTGTGATTCTAACGAAAAAAGAGGAAGAAAGGTAACATGGTAGTGGGGAAAGGAGAAAATGGAGAAGGTAGATAGATTTAGGTACTTGGGGTGCAACCACACTATGACAACATGGACAAAAACCAAACAAAATCATTGGACAAGTATGAGGAGTTGGAGAAAGGATATTTACGGAGGGGAGTTCTGAGGATGGAAGCAACGGGGAATTGGAAAATTCAAGAGAAACACTGTAGATATTAATGAAGAGAACGAGAAGAAACATTGAATAAGTAAGGAAGAAGTCGTGGGAAGGGTGGAAAATATAGAACATGTAACGGAAGAATGCGGTGAGCTAAGAAGGAAAGAAAGAGGGAGGAGGGCACTATTCAGACTAAGAAAAATAAAATAAAGTTTGATTTGATTGAATTAACTCTTACGTTGTCAGCTAGACGGCCAAATGTCAACAAATAATAGTTTTATCAAAAATTAAATATAATATACTATATATATATGCTGAAATTGACACAAATTCGTAAGATATTTGTGAAAACTGCAACTCGTAGCTTTCTGCCTATCCGAAGATTTTTGCAATAAAAGTTGAAATAATTTCTATCCTTCTAAATATGTATGTCATTTTAACTGCATCATAGTAATTTCTGTTACTGTAGTACCTGCACTATAGATAGAAAGTCGAAAATGTGTAAGTATGTGCTGATCAAACCAGAAGCACAAAACTTTCCTCTATCGACTTCTGAACTGAATCACGCATTGCGTTAATTTCAAATATTTTTTGAAATACTTTACTACTGTATACACAAGTGAACAAAAGAAATGTATTCAACATTTCAACCACTCGGCGATGTCAACGCCACATGTTCAAAACGAAAATGTGCATGTCATTGACTTTCCATTTAATTCTCGAATTTCGATAATATTAAAAAAATTAAGACGTTTAAGAAAAATCGCATGAATCATCGCTAAACGCGTTTTATTAATAATCAATTTAACAGAATAATGTAATCGAAAACCGGTTTGCGCTTGAGTCAGTTTTAGAAATAAAGTAACTGTAATATTTGGCAATGAATAAGATTTTTGTTAAATAACTTTCGTATAAATTTTATTGTTGTTTTAAATTATTAACCGGTTAACTGAACGATAAGGACGCTTTCGTATTTTTTCTAAAGATTTGTTTTCTATTTTAAAACCTGACATACGAATGTTTTAAGTGGGTTTACTTATTGTTTAACATAAAACCAGTATTTCGTTACCTAAATAGCATTTACCTCTTGTTTGCCACACTATTGATTTCTTAGACGACAAGCAAAACGTTTTTAACGTTTGTTTATTTTACTGCGGCGAGGCCGAGATTAAAATGCCATTGAACGTTTGGGAAACATTTCTTTACATTTACTTTAGGTTGTGGTTCAACGTATTGTTTTTTCTTTATAGCGTTTATACATCCATTTACAGATTACATCTCTTCTAAATCATGTCTTCATCCAGTTAAAGGCCTGCTTGAGGTCGCACATCCACCCATAAATTGACGTCATCTTGGCCAATTATGATTTAATTTCACTTTTCTGTGTCTCATCAGCTACATGTCTTGCGAAGGTTCATTTTAGTTTCGTTACTTTTTAAATTGGTCCACCGGCTTTGATGTGTTGTTCGTAATTATAAAACTAGTTTTGCTATATGCCTAAAAATCATCCACGCGAACACCTTCAAATCTTCGAATGTACTATACTTATGGAATACAATGGTGAGAGCGCAAGGAAGAAATATATACAGGATACACAGTAGATAATTTTATTAAATTAGCAAGAGTGTATGAGTCAAACCCTTTCAAACCAACAATAATATTATCAACAAAATCGCGTACAACAATGGGTAACAACATATTCCGTTTATGGCTAACCTGTTCAGGTGGTAAATTTGAAACTGATTGAAAAATAATTAGAATACTTTCCTAGAATTTGGTGTAGATATGTAGATGATGTTTTGGCAGTCATCGGCACTAAAGTTTACAACCGCTCAGCAATGTGTAGAAATTTTAAATTAAAAATTTGAGACGATCAAGTTTATCCATGAAACAGAAGCAAACCTTGTTACCTTTCCTAGACACTTTAGTGACAAAAAATGGCAACAAACTAGATATATATATTTATCGTAAATACACTAACACCTATGAGGTTTATACTCGGGTTTATAACAAATGATTCCAACCATAGTATGCAACATATACTTGCATCTTTCAACTTTTGATTCACATATTACATTTTCCATTGTCAAAACAAAACTTTGATAAAGAACTGAGGAAATATTAAGCAGAACGCATCATACAAAACATAAACATTAGTTAAACATTAGAAACATTACAACGTTAGGAACTAGTAATAGCAAAATAGAATTATCAATTAATCCCACATACACAAAAAGGTCTTCAAAAATATTTTCAAAATTTGATTATAAAACAGTAACCTCTAGTGGTAACAACTTGCAAAATCTTTTAGGCAATCCGAAAGACCCAATAGAGATATATGATAAATCGGGAATATATAAAATTAATTGTAAAGACTGTAAACTAAGTATACATAAGGCAAACCAAGAGACCTATTAAACTCGTTTTAAAGAGCACTTACCTCATGTCAAATATCATCGCCCAGATAGGTCCAGTGTTGCCATATGCATGGCAACACTGGACCTATCTTGAAAATGGTCATAGAGTAGGCGGTATTGAATTAATTAAGAGGGTAGATAATAAAAACGAACTTGATTCTTGTGAAAGTTTAGAAATTTTTAAAAACAAAAATTTGCTTATGAATTATGATGATAACGGTCCATTAGGATTTTCGAATTATTTAAGCTTATCTAAGAATCAATTAAGTTTCTAGCTTCCTATTGGTTTTAATTTTAGTGTCGGTATCGCTGCTGATGATGATAGCTTAGCTATTGAAACACGTGTCCGAGTAAAGTTTTCGGTGCAGTTTTTGGTGTTTTCTGTTTGTTAAATAGACGCTACAGTTGGTGTTCAATTCCTTTGATACACTGGAAAAAAATCCTCGAAAAAAATCTGAAAACTAATAATGACTCTAATTGATTAAAGTACATATTCGAACTGATTCACTCACATACTTCATTTTTTTATTACACCAATTGGTTCACAAAAAAACTTTTCAAAAATCTGAATTTGAAAATGTTTCAATTTGTTTATAAAAAAAGTTGCAAAGTACACTTTCTCCAATTTTAAGAGTTTCATTGTGTTCGCATGGATTAATTTTTATTCAAATTTAACAATAAATAGTATTTATTATTAGAAACAATATACAAAATAATAAAAATGATAATATTTCACCTCAAAGTTAAGGATACGCGCAACATTGTAATCGATACATGAAGTACGTTTGAGGGCGGATTTGAAGGTGTTCGCCTGGATCAATTTTTAGGCAAATTTATCAATAATAAATTTATAATAAAAACAACATATCAAAGAATAAAGATGCTAACATTTTTTAAAACGAAAATATTTGCTTTCAAAGTTATGGCTGCGCGCACATTATAGTCCATACCTAGAGTACCTAAGTTCGAGGGTAGATTTGAAGGTGTTCGCGTCAATAAATTTTTAGGTCAATTTAGCAATAAATAGTTTTGAAAATTATAAACAACATGTCAAATAATATAAATGCTAATATTTTTTAAATCGAAAACATCTGGTCTCAAAGTTATGGCTGGGCGTGACTGACGTGAAGTTACTCACACTTTTAGCCACACATATTATTTTGTATATATATATGGACGAACAAATGCATTTTAATTGATTTTAAATCAAAATTATTATATCGGTATATAATCTAAATATCATTACGATACGTTATGAGAAGAAAAAGCTACTCCGTAATTGCGAACTTCGCTTGTGGGACCGTGTTAATTTTTTTTTAAAAAATTACAGCATCTGAATTTTTTTAATATGTGGTTCGTAATTGTTCATTCTATGTATAAAAAAATTTCCACCTCAAAAAATGTGACGAACGATGTCAAATTTGCTATCAAAGAGATGCTCGCGATTACGTCGCTTGGGTATAACTTCTCGGTCTTGTAACTTTTTTTAAAAAATTAACAGCATTTTATTTTTTTAATATGTTGTTTTTAATTGTTTATTCTATATACAAAAAAATGCACGCAAAAAAATCGACAAAACGATGTCAAATTTGCTATCAAAGAGATGCTCGCGATTACGTCGCTCGGGTATAACTTCCCGATCTTGTAACTTTTTTAAAAAAATAACAGCTTCTGAATTTTTATTATGTTGTTTGTAATTGTTTATTCTATGTATTAAAAAAATTGCACGCAAAAAAATGTGACAAACGATGTCAAATTTGCCATCAAAGAGATGCTCGCGATTACGTCGCTCGGGTATAACTTCCCGGTCTTGTAACTTTTTTTAAAAAAATAACAGCTTCTGAATTTTTTATTATGTTGTTTGTAATTGTTTATTGTATGTATAAAAAAATTTGCACACAATAAAAATGTGACAAACGATGTCAAATTCGCTACCAAAAAGGTGCACACACGGTCCCGCAAGCGAAGTTCGCAATTACAACGGCCGAGTAGCTTTTCTTCTCATAACGTATCGTAATGATATTTAGATTATATACCGATATTGTAATTTTGGTTTAAAATCAATTAAAATGCATTTATTCGTCTATATACAAAATAATCTGTGTGGCTAAAGCGTGGGTAACTTCACGTAGGTCGGGGCGTGACATATAGTCCACACGTAGAGTACGTTTGAGAGTGGATTTTAAGGTGTTCACGTGGATCTTTTTGCAAAGTTAACAATAACTTGTTTTTATAACTATAAACAATAAATTCAAGAATAAAAATACTAATTTTGAACTCAAAGTTTTGGCGTTCGAGGGTGGTTTTGAGGGAGTTTTAACGTATCCTCCACCTATATGTAGCCGTCCGTCGTTTTAACAGGATATCAGTTCCAACTTGTATCAAACTTAGCAAATAAGTGTTATTTATAATACCGCAAATCTGATTAGATTTTAGGTGTAACATGACCACCAAAAGAGCCGTTAATCGACATAGATTTTTCCATACTTTTTTTTCAATGTTTTATCGAAACTTCCATACGTTCTTCCACGTTTATTAGTACTTGGGCGATGTGCGGTTCTGCACTTGTTTCTTATTCGTTACGGTGGTTATCCGTTGCACGGTTTTTTATAGTCCTCTGAAGCAAGATACAATGGAATCTGATATTTTGTGTGATTTCCAACCAAGATTTTCGTAGCTAACAGGTCATCAGATGTAGAACAGATTCATCGAGTTTTACTGTGATTTATTTATTTTAAAATATAATCACAATTTATCGCACTAACGGTATCGGAAAACCGAAAAGAATAAATATGGTAAATCAGTACTTTTGGATTTTTGTTCCATGAGTTTTTTGGTGGATTTTTTTCGTATAATATGGCGCGTAGTCATAACACTTTAAGATCAGATATTTTCGTTTTAAAACATATTAGCGATTTTATTCTTTGATATATGGTTTTGTTACGGTTTATATTATAAACCGAGTAAAACGTCTGTCTTGAGCAATATGTTACACGGAATATAAATTTAGAAAACGTATGTCGCGTTTAATACGTTGCGACGTAAGCGTGAATCGTTAATTAAAAAATTACACAAATAGTTTAAATGTGTTAAAAGATTTCCAATAACAATTGGTTAAGTTATATTCGTCTAAACAAACCTACCGTAAATACCCGTTCTTTTCTCTTTATTCTTTGTGCAAATTTTAAATGCCACGTGGAATTTTCCTAGACGTTCCTTTACGTTGTGTTCTGTTACGTGTTCTCTACGTTTTGTTCTGGATTACTATCTGGGGTGTTCGAGTGGCCGATTAAGACTTTAGTACTACACCACGGTTATCGACATCAGACAGCTGCAGGCAACCGGTGGGTACCACGTCTATCAGATAAGGGGTGGCTGTGCTTTATGGCTTAAAGGAGGGAGCCTAACGCCTTCCAGTTCTCTTCGAACACTTTCCCCACGAAGAATCCTGTGGTTACACAAACTAAGGAGCTGTCGATCTCGTCGCTAACTGAACATTCTACCCTCGGAACTTCGTTCACCAAATTACAGCTAAGTCTTTGTGTATAAGTATCTTATTTATTGTTAATGCGTGTGAAGCTCATGTATATACGACATGAAACGGCTTTGATCTTTTTAGCTTTAAGTAAAACGCTATTGGGTGGTACACTCAACAACCAGAATTTATAATTAGTTCTATACGGGCTTGTGCGCTTTAATTTGAACGGTTGTCGCAAAATCAAAAGCCTTTTGGGTTTGCGGGAGGTACTTACCCCGTTCGATAAGTTAGTTTAAGCGTCAGTGTCGTTGCATGTTCTACCAGATAAATTGCCGTGTATAGTGATTGTAGGTATCTAACTCTTACTCAAAAATCCGTAAGAGGTAGATACCTACAACCTTATAATTAGAATGCTTATGAAATTCCACGTTCAACGGCACATAAAAAAATTAGGTGGTGCCATTTGAAAAATCAAGTTATCCATAAATTTAGGGAGTTCAAAGGTTAGAAAGGTGAACAACTAGCTTTACTTAGCACATGTAATGCATATTAAAGCTACAAAATCGCAGTTGAATAAATTCCAGGATAACGTCAATTTTCCGGAAAAAGTGAAATAATGCGAAAACCCTCCCGTTTAGACATGATGTATAATGCATAGTCACATTAGAATTTCTCAAGGAATCCAAATTTCAAATAAAAATGGGTGGTTCTATTTAAAAATCATAACTTTTAAACACCCTATAAACGAAAATAATTTTAAAATGTGCAGCTCATTGACTTGCGCAACTTTCATTGTGATAGTTTTTTTCTAACCCCAATATTTTCCGAGATATTCACCTTCCTCGCACTAAATGGCCACTCTGTATATATTTCAAGTTAATGAGTTTCCTTATTAAAACATTGAACAATCGGCCACCCTGGTACTTTAGGTTTTATCGATTTAAAAAAATATAGATTTAAAAAAATAAATTCAGTCGTTTTTCGTAGACGTTTATTGAGTATTGATCTGCAGTTTCTGATAGAATTCATTTAGGATTCGTTTATTTTGGACATATGAAAGTAAATCTGAATGGGGTTTAGAACAATAAATATGACTAATTGTTTCTAATTACACAAAACATTTAATTAATTTCAACCTATTTAGAAACTTACGCCTATTAACTAAATGTATTCATTAACTGGTCGTTAATTTTAAAACATTTCTCGAATTGATAAAGATAACGACTAAAAGTGAATCAATGCATATATTTTGGTTATTTTAAGCAATAACATGTTAAAAAATGCGTGCTCTAAATTTGTTAATTAACATAATTAAGTTGTTAGCCGCTATGGGTTTCGTTGGGTTAAAAGTCGGTGGTGCCCTGATGTTCAGTTCCAATTTCTTTTTTTGCGCGTACGGTTTCAACGAAATGAGGTTTTTATTTAAACATTTTATTATGACATATAATTAAAACGAAACTATTAGTGTACAACGACCTACTCCATACATGACAATGGGCTCATCTCATTTGCAATACAGGATGAAAAGCGCTAGCGTTGCGTAATTCCGTCGACATATGAGAAACGTAAGCGTAAAAATAATTAAAAATGAAACGAGGAAATTCGTGGTTATCTTTTAGTATACTCACTGCTTTTTATGTTATAAAAAGCGAAAAGCGTTTGACTTTCATAGATTATCGCACCGTTGTGGGCGATTGGTTGCAATAAAAAACTTATTACGTAGTCGAATCCCTGCCTACTGTGGTGTACTGTCCCACACGAAATTCACAAGCTTCCATATATGGTAACACAAGACGACTTTGTGCATACACTAAAAAAGTAAGGTAATGTGCGCAATATAGATTTACACTAAAAGTTGTCCAAAAACACGTACAGCGATGAAATTTCAGCGAGATGGTGTCCGTGCTCGAAAATACAAGAAAGCGAATTCTTCATTTTTCCTACTTCAAATTCATCTGAAATTTAGAATACGTCATTTTAATAACAAAAATAACTTTTCCGTTAATAGAACCCGCAGTGAATTTATAAAACTTTTTTTAGCTATTTTCTTCCTGTGTGAACTGTATTTTGACTTTTTGACAATTTTATGGCAGGGTTGTATCTGTCAATTAGTTTTTGTTTAATCTTTATAAGTAAAAATAAATAATTTCGTGTTTACTTACTCAATCCGTATGAAACTGTTTAGATTTCTCTCTAACATTGCTATACCTAGCATCATTAAAAATATTTAATTAAAATCTGATTTAGTAACTACTGAACAAGGCTAGGATAATGGGGGGTAATCGTAATTTTATTTTTATAATTGTGTTAAATGTTGTATAAGTTATACTGAGGATATATTGAAAATTCTTAGCCTTACTATAGAACCAAACAAAATTTTCAATGTCAAAATATTTTATTACTCAACATTATTCTCCTCTTAATTGATACATTTATTAAGCAATGAACCTGCAACGTCTCTAGACCTTTAAAAAAATGTTTCTTCTTGCTATGCAAACAAGACCTCCACAGCTTTTATCACCTCCTTGTTGGAAGAAATGTATGAGTTTTTAAACTTTTTTCAGTTGAGGAAAGAGGTGGATAAGTCGGACAGACGACAATCGGGCCGTAGAATAAGGCGGTGTTCTAGTACATTCAAACCCTAAATCAAGAATTTTTGCAGGCAACTGAGATTTGTGTGCAGTAGACTAATGGATTGGAACATTGTGTAGAAGCAAAACGGCGTGAGACAAGTTTACGCATGTCAACTTCGCTAGCACGCAAGCTCGTCTTGTGAGATTGTTTGCATCCTCATGACATGTCCAAGCCGAATTAGAGTTAGTACCTACAAATAATGAAAATATGACAAGACATAATAGAATCAGTGGAAGGGATTTATAAAGGTAAATGGTAAAAGGGAAGTTAGGGAAGGAGTTTTGGGCGAAAAAGGATTGAAACAGGGTTGATCCTGATAATTTTTTCAATATATCTAAGAGATTTAGAAGAAAGAAATGAGGAAAGATTAGGTAGGTGGAATAAAAATAGGAAGAAAAATATAATAACGCTTGCATATGCAGATGACATAGTAATTTTACAAGTAAACAAGATGAAATGAACAAAACCAATAAAGACGTTGAGAAGGTATTTAGGAGAAGAAAACAGGAAGAGAAAAAAGGAGAGATGGTGGTGGAGAAAAGAACAGAGAAAAAGATCATATAAGAGAATTAAAGAAAAAGAAAGTAATATAATGGGAGCAAACATGGGTATAGAAGAAAAATTATTCGGTAAAAGAAGTGGAGAGAAGAAAATGGTTATTTGAGAAAACAGTAAAAGTGTGATGATGCTGAAGCAGATATTTGGAGGTGGAAGGAATGGGAAAACTGGAGAGGATACAGGAAAGATTTTGGAGATGGACGCTAGAAGGGAGAGGGAAACACCAGGATATTTAATAGAGGTAGAATGAAAATAGAAAAAATAAGAATACAAGCAGGGAAGAGAGCAATAAGATTTGAGGAAAAGGATGGAAGATAGAAAAGATTGATATTTTATATGAATGTTGAAGGACGTAGAATTGCAAAGAACAAAGCATGGGCAAGAAGAGAAAATAAGAGAATATTACAGTAAAGAGGGGGTTACGCGAAATGAAGAGGTAAGAAGATTGAGGGAGAAAGGGAGAAGGATGGAAGAAGAAGAGATAATACAAAGGGACAAGGACAGTCAAAAACAAGAAAGAGAAGATGAAAACAAAAAGAAACAAAGTATACACAAAATACAAATACATAATGGTGGAAGAGATACCAAAATATATTGGGATTGAATTTGAAAGTAAAACGTATGGTAGGCGAGAGCTATAGATTAAATGAGGAAAATGAAAATAAATATTAGAGAAAAGATGAAGAAAGAGTGTGTAGGATGTGTGAAAATTGGGAGAATGTAGAGCACATGGTAAATGAGTGTAGAGAATTAAGGAGAGAGGAAGTGAGAAGGAAAGTTCTGCTAGGAGAGAATTGAGAGAGGGTATAAAATGGATGAAAGAGGTAGAAAACAGAAGAAGATGGATGGAAGAAAGGAAGAGGCTTATAATAAAACATCTAATGGAAGAATGTGGTGGGTAGATGAAAGAATGAGAAAAATAAGTAGATATTTTGTGGAGTGGGTTGTAATAGTATGGGTTTAGTTTTTAGTTAATTTTGAAATATAACGAATCAATTTGTTAATTTTAAATACAAATAAAGCTTGATTTGATTTGAGTTAGTACCTACGTTGTAATGAAGCAAAAGAAAATTTCTGTCCGTATAAAAACAACATCTGGTTAGATTTTGGGCACAATTTATCAAGTAAAAGGGTCTTTAATCTACATATTAAATTTTTGAATTCTTGGAATATTTATGTATTTTCAAAATTTTATACATTTTTCTTCAAATAAAAGCTGTTTGTAATTGCACCATACACAATTTTGATCCGATATATAGTTACTGAGGTAAATTACCACTGATACTAATTGCTTTAACAGTATCTCCACCAATACCAATTTTATTGTCTCTAACTTTTGTTTGAACTATTTTTCTAAACCCAATTATCATTTTCTTGTCACTCAAATTTTAAATTTAGATAGTCATAAAGAGACCCCTTTTACCATTAAAGCTGTTGGTTATAGGATGTTGACATTAAAAGATGTCCCATTAAAAACAAAATTGACTGGTTTTTGTTTTGCTCATAACTAAATAGTAATGGAATTATTCGGGATGGCTGGTATTAGTTGGAATACACTGTATAATAATAACCGTGTAAAAAAATGGGTAATATTTTTTGAACTAATCATGCAATTTTAAGAATATTGAAATTTTCGATTGTAAATTAACGAAAAACTGCCCGTTTATGTATTCGATATCTCAAATACTATCAAATTCCAGCTAAATTTTAATGTAACAATTATTTGGAAATCTACGTCTTTCATCATCACTAAAATAACAAAGATAATAGTTAATATATTAGTATGCGGTAGTGTAATATTTATGTAATGTAGGTACGTACAATCAATAGAAAATTATGGTAATTTTCAATTTTCGTCTTTTATGTTGATGTTATTACTGCCATAGAATCGAATTAGAAAAGATTACAATTGACCGTATTATTACCAATGATATTATGAGTGCTTCGATACAAATTTTCATTTATTGCTTGAATTCAAAAATTTGTCGTTTTAGTGTGTCTTCAATTACCACTTCTTTGGGCTATTTGGTACCAACAATTTTACCAGTTTCATGAAGATTGTAAAACAAGGAAGTTAGTTTTAATTTTTATACATGTTATTTCGTAGAACTCCATTAGTTCGAACTAAAGTCGTTCGAATTACCTATTAAAAATTCGAATTAAATGAAAAAATTCAAAACATTAGATATTAATTAAATATCCTGTATACAAAATTTTTAATTTATCGAAGTCTAACATAAACGGTGTTCGATTAATGATATTCTACTGTACTTTTATGCAACCCTCTATTTATATTAGTTACATAGTAAAAAAATATATACCGTGTGTATATTAATTATTAATTAATGCATATTTGTTTCTGGTACAATTTGAGCATAATATAGCAACATATTTTATTAAATAAATAAATGAGAATTAATTTATATGGTAATATAAGTATTTAAACCGTATTTTAATAGAAATTTTGTAATGATTTACACCAATAAACTCGGTTCGATCCCGATTATCGTAATTTTTTACTAATAAAATTATATCGACGTTATTAATAATATTTTTTATAAAAATTAGATTAATATTTTCAACTCCTTTTTTCAAAATGTTTAAATCTATTCTTATAAGGAACAGTATCCGTCTACAAATATTACACTCCAACCCTGGCTAGCCAGAAGCTGAGCCAGGATAGCCGGAAGTGACACACCCTTGAAAATATTTTCAGTAATTAGACCATGTCCATTTGTATAGACTTATAGAGTTACAAGTTTTCAGCTAAATTGGTTTTTCGTTCTCATTATTCGTCTAACATGCTACCGTCGAGACACACCCTGTACATATTTGCACCAAAGAGGTAAAATTTTACCGACTTCATGCTAATCAATTCTTAATAAATAATTGGCGTCGGATTGCTACGTTAGGGTAAAGATATCAATATAATAATGCGAAATTATACAGGGTGTTTGGAGAGGAATGTGCCAAACTTCGGTAACTGATTCACGCAAAATTTTAAACAAAACAGTTTTTGTACAAAATACATATTATATTATTATATATACAAATTAGATAGCCCTTCCTCCCCAACAACGAAAATCGTGCCTTTGGTCATAAATTTTTAAAATAATGTCCTATACAAAACTTAATTATGAGGTTGTCAAATTGCCATCGGCCACCATTGCTGTCTTGGCAACTAAAAGAACCACAAGGTTAGTCAATTAGACAAAATGTTTTGTGGGATATCGAAAATCTGGTTTCAGATTTAAAAAAATTCTTTCCCGAGCTACGAGAAATTGTTTAAAACTTTTTTATCAAATATTTAAAATGTATAATTTTACAGAAAATTCGTCAAGAGAAAAATTTTGGATTTTGACGTTCTAAAATTTGGTATTTTTTAAAGAAAATTTTCCACGTCTAGTTTTCGAGATATTACTATCAACTTACTTTTTCTAAATACGGACCTGTATTTTTATTCCATTAAAAAAGGTATAGGAAATGTGAAATAAAGTAAAAAGCGAGTCATTTGTCACCGTACTCGTGAAATAGTTAGTTTTCAATCTAATGTTCTCTCTTAGACGATGGAAGACTTATAAAGTGAAGTTTTTTTGCAAGTCCCGAATATCACAGCCATTTCCAACCCGTCTAGTGTAAAGCCAAATTGCCCTAATATACCGAGGTAAATCTTACGAACAGCGCCCGCTCTAGCGATTCGCCTCGGACCAAAAGTCAAACTACCGCCCTTTATGAATGTAGCTATATGGTATAGTTTTAAATATAAGGTACATGTTATACAGGATGTTTCTAAATTCGATGTCATAATTTCTAGTGCGTGTTCCTGACATGAAATAATGAACGAAAAGTCTATATAAACGTCCAAAATATCTCGTTTTCGATATACAGAAGTTAAAAATATTTTTAGTTACCTAATATTTTTTGAAGTTTTACCAATTTTGGCAAAATGTTATAATAGATTACGACTAATAATGTGGCATAGAGGTTTTTTAAAAATTGTATCGACATTTTGAACATTTTTTCGATTTTCTTGAAAACGTTTCGTTCTAGCGAAATGCAATAAGAAGTCCTTTTTGTACGGTAGTGCTGCTCTTTCTGAAAATAGTGACGAGTTTTTGACATTTCACACACCATTTTTTTTTCAATCAGAGAATTGTAAGGTAATAATTTGCTCCAAAACCTGTTTTGGACATGATTGTGGTGAGGATGAGACAGGAAGGGTGCGCGTCAAGCTAATTTCTAATCAGCTCTTCCTTGTAGTAGACCAGACCTACTGTGAAAAATCAAGGTTCTAAATGCTTCCTAGAGGCATCGCGCGTACTAACTTGCAGGTTTACTTGCTTGTTTACGGACATAGGTTTTCGGACTTTCTGGATCACAGGAATCAGCTATCGAAAACGGTTTTTACCGAAAGTCGTGGAATTTCGAGGCCGACAATCGTACTACGAGTATTTTTCAGTTGGGTGGATGGTTAGGTCAGAAAATGCGAAAAGTGGTTTTACCATCTGGACGATTATAAGTTGGTAGCAACCTGTTGCAGTTGATTGATTTTCGCTCAAAATTTGATCAAATCAAAATAAGGTTTTATTTGAGATATCGCGACATTCAAGTTTTTGTGTAATGATTACATTGTATATCTTCCCTTCACATTAATTTATTTTACAATAAACTTTTGAAGTAATTGCATAAAAATACTCGACCACTTGATTATTTGAAAATAAGTAGGTATCTTACTGTTCCTAAAAATTATCAGGAAAATTTTTTGTACAGTCTTATTGCAGTTAATCGATTTCGTCCAAAATTAATCAAAACCGAAAAAGTTTTATTTGAGATATTGTGGATTACAAGGAGTTTTTCGACGCAAAGCGACGGTTTTAAGGACTGGGATTATAACAATAGAAATATAAAGTTTTCAAGTTTTTATGGGTTATAATTACAATTGTAGATCTTCTACGGTTCAACCTGCACGTCTCACGACAACCTAATTACTGTTATTTTTGGAACAATTCTAAGAAATGATTTAATTCGAATTTTAGATAAAACCAGAAATTAAAAACATTCAATAGTTTTGGATTAAAATTTCTCTGATCAAAAAGAATTGTTCTGCTTGAAATGTTATTTATTTCTCTTCTAAATGATTTAATAGATTTAAGTATATTGGGAAAATAATACGTGCGTATTTTGATCCGAATTTTTATGTGGCCCAATTATAGTTCCAAATGTTTGTTCATTCATTTCTTTGAATGATTTTCAATGAACAAAGTGAGAAATTTTGAACACATTTTGCCAAATATTTCATCTATGAATTGATGCAATTAATATTTTATGCAAATATTTTACTTCTAAACCATTAAACAGCGACATCACCGAAATGTTTTTTCTATAGAAAATGTGTCTGATTATTTTATCAACCCTTATTGGTAGCGCAGTAAAAATCTTTTTTTTAAATCAAAACTAATATAGAAAAATGTTTTCTTATAATCGTACTGGATTGGGGTTAACTACCATCATAAACTACTCTTACTTGTATCAGAGTAGGCTGGGTTAGTGTGGCATTTTTGTTAATGTGTTAATAAAATGAATACTATTTAGAAATATTTATTGTAAAGTTTCGATTATCTATGATTAATTTCCGACCATGTAGGTTAACATTGTTGCACTTACAACAATTGAAGGAAATAGTTATTATTGATTTATGACAAATCGCCAAGAAAAAATCGAAATTAAAATTTTTTGAACAAAAATGATGTGAAAAGGCAGTTCTATATAAACAATTTGTTCTAAGCGATGGTTTTTATTGCCGTTTTTATCGAAGAATTTGATATACTGATTAATGTTCGAATCTTGTTTTCAAGAATGTGATTCAACGAAAAGTTAATTAGATTACGAAAGTGTTTCTCTAAAGTTTGTCACATAATATTAAAATTATTCTTTCACACATCCGTTCGCATAAACTCAGAATTTTGAAAGGAAAAACGTTTTAATGCAACCAGGTATTTAAAGACTAATTTCACGCAGACTGTGCTGTAACGTTCTGGTCATTCACTTCTGAGATAGGGGTCTCGATTTTTATATAATTAGACAAACGGTCAAATTTTTACCTTAGATTTGGTCGGCACTGATCTCGAATTGATGTTATTAAAGGGATGCCATTACATTTAATTCTTTGGCCAGAATGTACAAAATGCCAAACGTTAAAGAGAATATTTCGAAAACACATACAAATTAAGAGCAAAATTTAATCCATTAAAAATTGAAGTAAAAAGAGAATCGTAAATAAATTTTAAACAGTGAATACGTGAATCAATATGAAAATAACTAAATATTTTAGGATTAATTGATTTGAATTCTTACAGATAGGAACTTTAAACATTATTTAAATTTTCAATAGCAACGAATAAAAAAATTACGTTTAGTTTTAAAATTTTAAGCAGTTTATATAGTTACGATAAGTAAAAATTTTAAAATATAAACAGAATTGAATACTTAAATGAAAATGGCGATTTCCATATGCAAAACAAAATCAGCGTTGTTTTAGGAATTCCAGCGCTTTGACTTCAGGAAAATACAGATATTTAGAAACGGTTCTTTGATTATTTATCTATTTTGTATCCTCAAAACTTGCTAGTGAGAGTACGTGGATTAATACGTTACATGGCAGAGAGAGAATAGTAAACTACAGCACACATGGCGAACAAGGAAGGCTGATACGAAAAAACACAGGAAGAAAGAAAATACCCTAAATCAAAATAATACTATTACTTTTTTTGCTCGTTGCTCAAAAGGGAAAATAAATACCTTACATTCCACAGAAATAAATAAATGTAGAAAGCATATACCGGGTGAAGCGAAGTTAAATATATAGTTTCAGCGCATTTTAACTAAAAGGAGTCATCCCGAATAATTCCTTCTATTTTTTTGGGCAAAATCAAAAAAATTTTAAATGGTAAAAGGGGTCAGTTATCCCTTATTTTGATTTTTTATTCTCTTTATGACTATTTAAGTTATTTCAAAATCTGACTGAACAACATTTTTATTAATCAATAAAACTATTTTTTTTTAAATTAAATAACCGATTAGGTAAATATTTAAAACTTTTCGCCAACTTTCATACATAGTACAACCGAACTTCTACAGCTCTTCCACGTTGAAAGACTTCGGGAGTGATCTGAGGACAGTTTCTATCTATTCTTTTGAGTTTATCTCGAAGTCTTTTAAAATGTGAGAAAAACTCGGTTGTACTATTGTATGGAAGTTTGTGGAAGACATTTTGAATCTTCAATTTAATTAGTTATTTAATTTTGAAAAAAATTAGTGTTATTGATAATAAAAAGTGTTTTTCTGAAAAATTCTGAAAAAGGGTGCCTTCTTCGAATTCAAGCATGGGTGTCTCGGTTATTAAAGAGACAAGATCAGTTAAATTAGACAAAGTTGCGCATTGCTTTGATTATGGCAAAACCTGATTTTCGTTTTTTGAACGCAAACCGACAAAGCTAGAAATTTTAACTGAAACATTTTTACATTTTTGAATACAGGAAAATTTGACCGCGGACAGGTATTTACATTTTTTGAGGATCTTCTGTGAAGACTACTTTGATACCAATATTTTGTGTAAACCTCCTGCAGAACGTCTGGTTCCAGCAGGACGGGGCGCCACAAAAACTTTAGGAGAGTCGCTAACCATTTGTCAACGATGTTTCCGCAAAAGTTATTTCGAACAACGGTGATGTACGTTGGCCAGCGACGTCACCGATCTTTAGCCGACTATTTTTGTGGCAAACCATGGCAGATCAGATTTACAAAACTGTGCCCGCCGATATTGATGAGCTGCGAAGAAACATCAATACAACTCCAAGTATTAGAAGAGGACATCTCACCAGCAATACGGTGGTATTGTGTTTAGCAGTAGAAGGCGAACCATTCGAGCACCTCTTATGATTCTTCCATTTGTTTTTTTTTGCTTTACTTAGTTTTGTTGATGTTTCTAAAATTTTATTTCATCGCAACTAAGAATTAAATTCTGAATTATCCTGTTGCTCTTAATTTAAAACTTTATTGTTCGTTGTTTCCAAAGCACTTTTATTTCGCTCAAAATGTATGACTTGATCATATCGTGTGACATGTCATCGTAATAAAAACTGTATTCAAAAATGTAAAAATCCAATATGACGTCCCATAAGAAAGAACAAAGTTAAGTGTTATAACTCTTGATCTAAAATGTCATGGAAAATATGATGACAGATTTATATTTGTTGCAAAACGCTACCCCAACTATGCTTCACTTAAAAATGTTTAACTTCATTTTTTTGCATTCAAAGACAAAAATGACAGATCAGATTTTCTTTCAGATTATTAATCATCAACTTTTGTCTAATTTAACTGATCTTGTATTCTTGTAATAACTGAGATACCCTGATGTCGAGAAACGGATCTCTGTATAGTCATAAAGAAAATAAAAATGATGTGAAGGCTGTCGAAGAGGGGTATCAAATTGAAATTAAATGATGTCTTCAAAATTAACCTGTTTTTCGATTTTGCTCAAACCAAAATAGTAAAGGAATTATTCGGGAATTATCGATGTTTGTTTTAGTTGGAATGCACTGTATGTTATACTTTAAGGGTTTATTACAAATCGATCACGATTACTTTTATTTTTACCTTCGATTTTAATGAAGTGGGTAGAAACTTTGACCTCTACTTTGAGAATATTACGTAAGGTGTTCAACCACCATATAATCGTAACAGGAAATCACCCTTTGATGAAAGTTTCTGAGATTTTCTGACCGATTGATTTGATGACATTCTCAAAATGGGGTTGCAAAAATTCGATTTTGAAATAATTTGATCGAGGCCAATTACATGTATTGGTAAACATATCGTCGTGATTGTCCCAAATAAGTAAAGCACGCCCAGTAAAGATAGAATTTTTAAGGCTTTTGTCGGAATAAATTAAATTTGGCCGACGACCATGTCGAATTTTATGTTCAAAACTTTTACGATGCATTGCGTCAAACTTTTCTACATTCATTTTTATTGCGGTTTCTCAAATCAACGTAAACAGCCGGCCCTATAAAATTCATTTCTCATCTTTAATTATGAATTGTGTCAACCGAAACCTTACGTATAATGCATAGAAGCCATTGCAATGTGCATTCTACTCAATATAATAAAAATAATTTCGCAATTGCACGAATTGACAAAAATAAGTAGGTTCTGCTTTTGCACAAGCTTCGAATGCACTCTTGCACTATTTTTTTATAATTACCAATCATTTCTCCAACTTTCGCAGTGATTTTAATCCTGCCTCACTTGATAACGAGGTCAATTATCGTTTCAAACCTGCGATTCTAATTGATCTATAATTTTTAATTAATTTGCTCTGTTAATTTCCTTCAATTGTAATAATTATTAAATTAAATCGTACATAAATTTCGTGTAGGTATTCAACGGCTTTAAGAAAATTAGTCTTGATCAATTTCGGTAGATTTCGCATTTGGGGAATTTATCCACTATAATTAATGGATTAATTTCATAGTTAAATTGCGTTTATTAATTTTGACGCGGCGTTGCGGAATTTGTCGTTTCTGCGTAATTTTTCAACCTTGCGAAATTAGGTAGGCGTTCAATGTACCATTGTTTAGTACCAAAGAATGTTTTGTTAAAAGTTGTCTGATTAGATATGGAATTGTAATTGACTGTTGAATAATCTGCACGTGTTCTGATTTGTTAAGATTGTGTTTTCAGAAAATTTTAACCCTCTTTTTTTCACTTTTTTCCGAAGAATTAGAATTAGTTATATTAAAGCAAAAATTTCTGTGGTTAATGGCTGCCCAGCCGGCTGTCTGTACGTATAGAAACAAGATGTCAGGAAAACCGCCAGTCAGATATTTATAAACTTTCATATGGGTCTTATTTATTAATAGCAGATCTGATTAGATTTTGGACATAATCTATCAAGCCAAAGTGACCGTTAACCTAAATGGATTTTCGAATATTTACAAAAATATTCATTGATACACATTTTTTCTTCAAAAAAAGTTGTTTATAATTTAATTGTACACAACTTTTGTTTAATCAATTATGATCCGATAAGTAATTAGGTACTGAGATATGACTACCACGTGACATTAATTATTGTAATAATATTTCCACCAATATTAATATTGTCTTCAATATTAGAAGTACCAACTATTCAACTTCTTCACTTGAACTTTTCTGAATGGTTTAACTTGAAATTAGGATCCTCTTTTTCTCAATATTTCACTTTTATGAACCTTGAGATTGTTGGAGTAGAAAGTCGATGGGATCCGTCCTTTGCATACAGAGATAAGATTTTTTAGAGCAACTTCTATTTAGTTTTTAGTTGAATTTGGGCTCTTTTATTCTAAATTTTTACTCCATAACATGATATCTTGATAATACTGCTGACCTAATTAATTGATAATGAAACCAATGACAACGGCCACAGAACATGAACTTATATGTTGTTAGGACAAATTTTGCACATTTAGACGTACAATAAAATAATCTGGCATCCACTAAAACCAAATCATGTCCTAATACGAAAAGATGTCAAAAGATCATTTCAGAGGGCGCAAGTGGTTAGGATTGCTCATAGCAAGCATTATAGAATCAAAAGTTTAGAAAGAAACAAATGCAAATGAAAATAACACAGAGAAGATGAAAGACCAAAAGTGCAAAAGAAAGAAGAAGGATATCCAATAACTTCAAAATCAAAACATCAAGTGTCCTCCAATAAGCATTGAATGGTCTAATAACAACAACTGAAATATGTGTAGGAAGGACTGAAGAATTATTTGATAAAAAATACGAGGTAAAGAATAAAACATGGAGGAAATAGTTACAGTCAAGGAAGCAAATGTCACGGCAAGAAATTTCCAAGTCTAAACAGAATATAACAATAAGAATACGACTTAATTTTACCATCAAATAAAACATGATAAGAAAACTTTAACATGAAAACTAGGGGTTTAACGATCCAGAAGAGGAAACAAGATATGAAGATGCAGATATACAGTTTAACTCTCCTTATTAGGCAGCATATCCGAAGTATATAATTTACCATTTTTAGCTTCCAACGAAGTTCCATAACTTGCAGATAGAACTAAGCTTAGAGGAGAGGAATAGTAAGTTTTAACATAGTGGATAGAAGAATACTATGGAGATGATGATCAGCAATGGATAAGTGAAGGCATAATAGGAGCAGTAGAAGAAATACACAAGGAAACAAAATGCAGATTAGAAGTGAAGGGGAAGCTAGGTAAGCTGTTTTGGATAGAGAAAGGTTGAACCAAGGATTTCTGCTAAAACCAATGTTTTTCTCTCTATATATAAAAGACCTAGAGAAGGAACTCGTAAACATCAAGTAAAAGAATAAAAATTGGAAAAACAAACCTAATAACACTAGCCTATGCAGACGATAGAGTAATCGTCACAAGGATGGAGAAAGAATACGAAGATAATAAATACGACAAAGAGATATTTAGAGAAAACAAAATTAATGTAGGAAAAAAATTTTAGAAAAAAGGAAGAGCGAAAGAGAAGAGGTGGTGGTGGGGAGAGAGAGAGATCAAAATAGCGGTTACATATAAATACGTAGGATACATCATAAGGTACGATAACAAGGATTTAAGACAAAGAGGAAGTAAAATTTTAGGGCAGGTATGGGAAGTGGGAGAACCCGTTTTTGGGAAAGATATGGAAAAGAGAAAATGATTGTTCGAGAGGGTGTGATGTTGTACAGGCAGAAATTTAGAGGTGGAAAGAATGGGAAGAGCTAGGAAGGGGATTACAGGAAAGGTTTGGAGAGAGACACACACCTGGATATTTAATAAAATATATTTAAAGGAGAAAATAAGAGTAGGAGCAGGAAGAAGGTGATAAGATTTGAGGAAAAAAATAAATCACGGAGAAGAAAAAAAAAGCATATTATAGAAAGAAAGGTTAAAGGGATAGAAGAAGTAGGAAGGTCAAGAAGAGGAAGATAGAAGAAGAAATAACAAAGAGAGCCAAAAATAATTAGGTACAAAAAGTAAAGAATTCGGATCAAAGAAGAAAGATACAATATGGGTTCGTGGATATAATAGTGGAAGGAATTCCAAGGTACTTAACAGGAGTGCTGGCATTGCAAGAAAAAGGATGATAGTTAGGTTTAGACTAGATACTGAAGAAAACGAAAATAATTATTGGATAAAAAGACGAGTAGAATGTGTAATGTAACGTAAAATTGTTGACACAATGCAATCTATTAAACTAATAAAATGAATTAATGGAACATTTAAAGCTTTAATAGTGCTTTTGACCTTACCATATAATTTAAAGATCTATTTTTGCAACAACAATATATATAATTTATCATTTAAATTAAACGATAAAGATCGGTCTAAAATAAATTGATAAATAACCTCATTTGTTAATCATGTTCCACTGATTCATTTTAATGAAAACTATTTGTTATTCAAATAATGATTACCGATGGGAAACAATCAAAATTTTTGCTTGTGTTGTTTCCTTCTTGTTTGCGTGCACGAATGTAGAAAAATATTAGATGTCCAAACTTATTTTTCTCTGCTTACAAAACAAAAGGGAAAATATATTCTTTGGTTAGTATTTCTGACAAGCTACTTCAAGCAATAATATTTACGAAATGAAGGTGATAAGATAAGACATCAAATAGACTATTTAGGTGACTAAAAGTTAGTAACAGAGTCATAGGATCAAAGTATTTTGGAAACAGCAGAAACGTTGTACTAATTGTGTTTTTAATATAATTTATTAGTGCAAATGATTGTGTAGCGTTTATCTATCTTTTCTAAAATGTATTCACGATAACACTGACAAAAATACAAGACAGTATTTTTCGTGCCAAGGAAACTGTTTAAACCATTGACCCGAATTTCATGAAACTCTTCCAATATCCTTGTGCCGTATATACCTTTTGATTACACTGTAAATCGCGACGTTTTTATTGAAAAATTCTAAACAGTCTTGATAAATTTCTTGAATGCTTTAGGGATACAAATAAAGTATAATAAGCGTCCTTAGCCGTTCCTCTTCTTTAAAAATGTAAGAAAACGTGTCAGAAAACCATATTTTCCCGACGACGTTCATGGGTCCTTGCGGGCAATTCTGCTCTGTTTATGTTTTTTTCTCTCAACTTGTTTTTTGTCGAAAATTACGCTGTGGTCATTGTCCATTGGGATCTCGTTTTCTACTTTATTCGCGCAAATTGAAATTCCAAAACGAGCGTATCCATAATTCTAAACTTTTTGTCCTAAGTTTAATTTCAGTTTTACTTGTGCGTTGGAGGTTGTAAAAAAAGTACGATTGTTTTTACGCCGCACGCACAAATCGCTGCTTTTACATCGGTTACGTGAAATTTGGAAAATTTCTCGTGACCAATTGCAATTAGCGTTAATCATCCACTTGTGCATCAATTCTGCACCCTTTATCGAACGGATCCTTTCGATTCTGCCTGGAGTTTCCGATCGTTCACGATGGCGGGAGCACACCCAGAGCAGTCCTGCCCTTTTGGTTGTTGGTTGTCTTTCCGGAATTTCGCGATAATCGCGTGTATAAAATATGGTGAATAAAAACTATAGTAGTGTGGCGTATGTATTAAATTCTTTTCTTTTCTGAAGTCAGGTTTTATTTCAATTTTCATCTCTTTATTAATGTAAATTATAAAATGAATAACGACTGTTTACTTTAACTAACAAAATATCAATAATAATCGACTAAATAGCGAAATTACATTTCCGGTTTAGCGCCCAGCTACTATAGAAAATATTGATGGGAAAAGTTTTGTTGTTCGTGACCAACTTTGATTTGTTGCAGATCTTATTTCGTTTCAATTTGCTATACACCCGAGATTATTTTAACATTAGAAGGAATCGTTATCGAATTTCAATCGAATATTATTAATGAAGTGCGATCGGATGCCTCTGATGTATTACAAGAGGTGAATATTACGAACATTGACAAATTTTTCTTCTTTGTTGATTTATTCTGCTGACACGTACGAAAGCTTTATTTGATTTCTTCAAGAAATTTGAGTTCTTGTTTTTTTTACTTTAAATATGAATCAAAGATCAAGTTGTTTTCAGTAACTCTAAAGATTTAAACAATCGTAGCGCTGAACTCCACATCGTTCTGATAGTAACAAACGTGTAAAGGAGTATCGAAAGTGTGGCGATATAAAATATTTTTTTGAAAAATAAAATAAACGTCTAACAACTTTGCATGATAATTTTGATAGAAAAGGTGAAAAAAAATTCGTTATAGGAAATAAATTTAACAAAGAAGATATATCGCGAAGCAACTTTAAATTCAATTATAAATTTCAGTAACGACCAACAATTGTTGTATCCATTAATACGAACGCTTCCTACTACCTACTACCGTTCCTACGCGGACAAAACGAGGTGCCGCGCGCACATTCCCTTTAAGACGAGTGGAAAATGAAAAATAGTTTAAACAAAAATTATAGACAATAAAACTTTTTTCATAACTTTTTTTGTATAATTAATATTGGAGATATTGTTAAAACAATTAGGTCACGTGTACGCAAGTACTTATCGGATCAAAACAAAAGTTGTGTATAAATAAAATCGGAAAAGTGAAAAAAGAGTGTAAAATTTTCAGTTTGAAACCGCCGCATCTTATTTATAAGATGGGGTAAAAACGTGCTTGTTGCTATATTTGGAAATCTTAAATACTATATTTAGATTTGATATTGGAAATCAGAAAACATGCGAATGTTCAACTTAAATTTATTGTACGTTACCAAGACGCATATTTGGTCATAGCTACCAAAATGAAAAATTTTGATTAGGTGTAATAGATATAAGTTTAATAAAATAATGTATTGTTGATCCTGAGGGTTTCTCACCCTGTCTCTTATGGTATATATTCATTACCTCGTATATCATGTTTTAAAGGCTGTAGGACATTCGTTCGTCCTTTCTTTACTTCACATTGTATAAATGAGATGGCGAGTGTGTGACAGTTTCAAACCTATAATTTTAACACAGTAGTTTTTTCACTTTCTTTGTGGTCCAGTTGACAGGTACTTTCAGATAGAAAAGTCGAAGTTAAAATTTTAATATTAATTAACATTTTCTCTAGTTCTGGAATTTGAGATTCTGCGAATAGACGGAGCAAATTTTTTGACATTCCTCTACAATAAAGTTTTCAATTCATTGGTGAGACATGGCGTAAAAAAAAAGTCATTTTTCAAATGTCTTATGTCTTCTGTTAATTACCATGAAATGTAATTATGGTTCCTGGATATAATCCTCAACTGTGGACAACCTCCGGTCACAACTTTCGCAATTCATCAATGTGAGTTTTTGTGAGGAAGCTATCGCTGATTATTTCAAAGCTGAACAGGCAAAGTTGTCCAGAAGCAACTCGACTAGAAATGACTAATCGAAAAGCGCGGACGCGAGGGGAAGAAAGAGTATCAGTAAAAGTGTGAAAGTTTTACCATTCACTAAGTTAGTATCAATCTCTGAGTGTTGACCAGACCACGCAGTGATATCGACGAGAACAGTGATGGATTCAGTTTTCTATTCAGCAGCCGATTGAGTTGATTGAGGAAGACATAACCACACGGCAAAACCATGAGAAGTCGTTTTCGACAAAATATGAAGATCAAATCATTATTTGAGAATGTAGGAGAAGACCTGTTGTTAGTCTGAGGTTGGTGACAAAATTCTGTACGATAACTGGTACGAAAGAAAGGAAAGAAAGACGTCGAGTTGTGGAGGCATCTGAAAAATAATCTTGGAAGACATCCGCTGCAAAGTGTTCAACACAGAAGCTTGGCTCTAACATCTCCTTCCTGAGGAGTCGTCAGCAGCTGAAGTCATTGCACAGTAGAGGTTATGACATACCACCAACTACCCGATGTAAGTCTTAAAACAACTAAAATAGCGAATGTAGACATCAACGATTGGCGTACTCCCCGATGACATTTCTGATCCGACAGAGACAACCCGAGCGTGAGACAACATGGACATTGGTAAACTGCACGCATGGTTCACTGAATAGTTTCTTTGAGCACAAGAGTCATTGGTCATGGCAAAGTGTACTGTCGTTTAGCACTAGAGATATGCATAGGTATGAAGGAAGTGGTGACGAGAATTTTGAAGAATTGAAACTTAATCAAAGGTCGTCACTCGCTTCTGTTTCCTGTTCGCTGAAAATTGCTGGTAAAAATTAACTGTCTATCGTCTCACTCTCTTACAGCGTGTCGGCGTTGCCCAAAAATCTGAGACGAAGATCTGATAGAGATGTCCAAGTTTGAACTCACACCTCTCTATATCAGGAGAGAATGTGCAATGTACATATAAAAATCAACCTTGGCTCGAGGAAATGTAACGTGATTAATAGAACATACCTATTACATAAACTTTTCTCATCAGTTTGGGGCTGGAGAACCTCCGAACCTGAAAAATGCTGCGCCGGATGACATCCTCCAAATTGTTTCAAGTCCATCAAAGGCTGTAGCACCGGAGCTTGCAGCTGCAAAGGCCATCCATACTTTTTGAACTGATGATTAGTTGGAAACGTCAATAATTGCAAAATAATAATAATAATAATCAATTCAATAAATGTTAGAACTGTTTTCCGTTCACCTTGGGTCCGATTCATTACAAAACGACCTAAAGCTGTCTCACTTCTAGCTTTCTTCACTGACGGTTATGTGTGCTATTAGCACCGATCCTTTCCACGTGTTCGAATTATTTACATTCTCAATGAAGATGACTATGGATTGACGTATTGTCTATCTTTGACAACAATAATTAATTCAAATGTCAACCAGAAATTGAATTGTGACTTTTCCAATAAATCAGATCAGTTCAAAGAAGCCTGTGATAAAGAGAATTAAAAAATGTGGTCTGCTTTTTTCTAAGGATTGAAAGTTTCCCAGAATTCTTCTTCGCTGATTAAAACCATATCGTCTTTCTATTTAGGTAATTGTACCTACTACTAATTATTTTGTTAGCACCTTGACACGATACAAGAAATTATCTAAGCATTAAAAAATAGGACCAGACCGCGTATTCCCTATTCTGATTATTGAAGGTTTTTTAGTTTGACTAAATTGCGTCACCCTATTAAACTTTTTGTGGTTTTGTTTATTTCTTCTGGTTTTCTCGTAATTAGCTCCATAACCTTTTAGTTTGGGCACCCATATACCTTTCTATAATAATTCAAAATGTATGCCCTGTGAAAAATAATTGTTGATCTTTTTGTGAAATGTGAAAGTGGGGAAGAGGGGAGGGGTTGTCTAAAGTTGGTAATTATAACCAGGAACCATAATTACAACAACATTTCATGATAATACAGGTATAACAGAAGAAATAAGATCGATTCTGCATTTTTAGCCACGAATTGACATACAAACATGTTTGAAGGAAATTTAACGCTTTTACAAAGAAAGTATACGATTGCTACTTCCACCTAACTCTACTTTTTCGAACCTACCAACTGGACTAAGAGCAAAGAATCAAAAATGTGACATTTAATAATATCTTTAAGTATAATAATTATACATATAATTTGTTAGAGAAATGTTGTTAGCAAATTTGAATAACTTTTATTTGAACTATTTTTTCAAAACATGTTTCTTTAATTTACGCTTAAAACGTGTTTGAGGAAGCGAGCTCAAAACGTAGTTTTCGGAATACAAAAAATTCTTTTTAGTAGGGTTATGTTTTGTTAAACAATCAGATATACGTAACCAACTAATTAACGGTTACTGAATTTATAAATATATTTTATAATTTCATACCTTCTTAAACGTCTATTTAATCAACATTATCCTTAAACTGTCTTTACATAACACTTTAGATAATAGGAGTACTTTTACCCATACGTTCTTAGAACTTTATTTAATTTTTGAGTAAAATGTCGCTGCACACTTTCTATACGGTTCACGAACGATGTGGAATTCTGCGCTTGTTTAATCATTACGCAACATATGCATTGTCTGTTTCATTTGCTTTCATTTTGTTTTTCTCCAGTTTTTAGTTTTATATTGTTCCTGTTTATTCACTGCTTAAACAAACTGTTGTTTACATCTAGCTTTAAAATTCAAGGTTTTTAAGTTTTTTTACAACAGGTACTATTGTCGCATTTCGTACTATTTTTAGATATAAAATGTAACAAAAATTATGAAGGTTTTCTAAACAATAGAACAAATAGAAAGTGTACAACTAAAATAAATCAAACGGAAATTTGGAATTCGCCGCGATTTCGTATTTTACTATTAGTATTATTATTATTAACATTAATATTTACTGACGCACTTCCCACTTTGTATAATAAACATCGATTTTTGTTTCCATTAACAAATTTCTTCAAATAAAACTATGAATTCTCTGGAATAATGGATATCAACTACGATTTTTGATGAATGTAATAAAATTATTTGTTCACATAATTTTTAAATTTTTGGTGGAGGTGCAATTTTTTGTCACTATTGAAACTGACAAAAAATAGTTAATTTAGATTGACCCGTTCTAAAAATATCGCCAAAACGAATGTTTTATGATAAAAAACACACATTTGAACAATTATATATTTATATAGACGGCGATAAGCAAAACGACGAAAAATAAACTGATTATTTGCATACACTCAAAACTACTAAAAAAGTACACGTATTAATATTATAATCGCCACTCTTTTTGCCTGGAGTAAGTAATTAGTTAAAGCTTACCTTATCCAGAACTTTTTAAATAATTACGCTTATGAAGCTGATATAAATAACTTTAATCGAATTTAATACGCCTCTTTTATTTTTGACTACCATCATTTAAACCGTATTACTTTGCTGTTTTCCGATACAATTAGTATGTTTGCGTAATAATAAAAAGTAACAGTCTTATGTTAACGTATGGTTTGATGATGGTGTAGTAACTGTTTTTCTTATTTATTTTGCTCTAACTGTTCCTGTGAATAACGCAGATTACGCCGCAGTTTAACAAGTTTATAAACAATATGTTTTGTGTGCACCGGTATGGTTTTGCAAAGTTCGTTTCATCACGATATTGGTATACGAGAAGACCCAGAAAACGGTAAGTTTTTGTAAATCAATCAAATCAAAACTTCAGTAAGGTGTCTCACCGGAACCGCCATTAGCCAGTATACGGGAAGTATAAATGGAAAAATTTGAAAATTTGGAGAATTATTTTCAGTCTGCTAACCCATTTCCGGTTGTACGGGAAATCGACATCAACTTCCTTATTTTAAATGGAACACCCTATACATTATTGCATTTTTATTTTGTCACTTTGTATAACATTCCTTATAGCTAGAGTTATAGATTTCGAGATATTTTTTTAGAAAATTTTCAGAAATGCAAAGTCCACTGAAATATCTGTAACTTTTTCAGAAAACTTCATATCAGGTTAATTTTTGGTCTGTTAAAGAAAATGGACTGTAGCAAATGAAGATGTGTCCATAGATTAAAAATGTAATACTAAGTGTTTCATATTTGCTGTTACGTTTTGACATCTTCAAAGAGCAATAACTTTTTAAGTAAAATGGAACACTCTGTATTTTTTACTCTGTAGTGTGTGGGTTGAAATTCTCTTTCAAATCATATAAGTTTTGTTACCATTATCAGAAGTTTCTGTTTAGGTATAGGAACCTTTATGAAAGTAACATAATATTTTATGGCAATCAAAACACAATAAGATACAGGGTGTTCCATAAGAAAATTGGGACATACTGTCAACTTGCAAGCTACTAAAATGACAAAACTGTGAAACTATTACTGCCTGCTACAAATCTCCGTCCCGTTGGTGGCGATTCACCCTGTATAGGTGTTCCATTTAAAATAACAGTTAATGACGATTGCCGGTATTACTGGAAGTGTCAGAAGAATGAACATATTTTAGTTGAGTTGGCCCTATTCGTTTTAGTGATTCTTCAAATTTTTCCATGTATAATTTTCCGTATACGGCTAATGGCGGTTTGCATAGAGATCCTGTATACATAAGTTTTTTTATTACAGGTAAATAAATAAAAACAATTTAGAAAATAAAAAATCTAATTTCTTTTGTTATCTGTTCCATCCATCAAGCTCCTTCTAATATCGATTTTCTTTCTTCCTTTAGTTCTTCATACTCTTCTTCATAATCTGTTTTCCCATTCTTCCGCAATACCTTAGTTTTCCTTCGTCCGCTTCTGGTATCATTTATTTTCATTTCCTTTAATTTCTTCACAGTCCTGCGTCACTTTTATATTTTTTTTGTATCTTCTGTTGTACTTTATTTTAATTTTTTTGTTCTCTTCCCATATCTGACACTTCATCCCCTTTCTGTCCCTTTCAAAGTTATTTCTTCTCCACCTTCTTCTCTTGTATGTCTTCTTTGAACAATATAACCTCCTATCTTTCTGTCCCTCATTTATTTTTTCTTTCTTTATATGCCTCATCGGGTTTGTAATTTTGAAACATTCCTTTCTCTAATATTTTCTTCAATTTTATTGCCATTCTTCCTTCTCCAATTCTCCTCTGAAAAAGTTTCTTTGCTCAAATCCATTTTATTATTTGCTTATCTTGTATTTTTTCTAATTGCTTCATCCCCATATCTCCACTCCATATAACACTTTTAGGAATTTTCCCATAACTATTTTTTTTCCACCATATCCTTTCCAAATACTCTCTCCAAAACCCTATTTCCTCTCATTATTAGCAGTTGTTTTTTATTAACTTTGTAACAGCCTCTTAATACCAGTTTCTTTACATCCTCTCAGTTTTGATTTACCTTGATATTAACTTTCAGAGATTTGTAATAACAAATCAATATTAATTTGCTAACGTTTGCCTTCAGCGCAAGCTTCTTTTTAACGCACACGCACTAAAACGTACCGTAAGCGTCCAGACCCGCAGAATATAATGTAAACATTTAGTTATTACGGAGTTATTGTATCGGTCTTAAAGGACCATAGTAAATTATTCCAGGTTACTCCGTGGCAAAGTTATAAACAGTCATCGTTCGGGCTGCGTTTTTGATCATCAATCATCCCTAAATTTGAACAGAAGCAATGCTGCAATTAGAGATGTACTGAAAATAAACAAAACTCAAACCCACATGCAATCAAAGCGGCTTGTAACAGAAAATATCCTAAGACTTTTCTAATCAACTCAACGTTTTCTTATTTCGAGATACATTTGATTTATCTAAGTGAACATAATCAGTAATTAATTACTAAAAAGTTATGAAAATGTAACTTTTCTAAATTGTGTGTAAAAGAACAACGTAATTAATTATTAAAAAGTGAAATCTCCCGCATAAAAAAATGCCAAACGCAGATAACCATGATTAATTTAAGGTTTAGTTTAAACTGTCTTTAATGGTGCGTGAATGAGCGACATGACTCTTTCCAGCGGCCGTGTCAAAACCTGTGCGGGCTCTGATTCAGCTGGGGTGTTTTGCGAACCGCCATCACCAATCTTCTTCTTCTATATGTATCGTAGCTGCACCAGTTATTCTCGGGGCCAGCTGTCAGCGTGAACAGCGAACGTCGAACCCAAGTTTTGGACAAGATGTAACGAAACCCGAGAAAGAAGTTATTAGAATAGACTGACCCGGGCAATTTTTACGCAGATCATCGTACCAGGTTTTTAGATAACATGTTATCTATTTGTCTATATTCGAAACTATATGGTCGGCACATTATCAACAAAATGGTCAAAGGTGAAACGGAACCCTGGCCAGCTCATGTAAAAGAACAATGTACTTAAAAATAAAAAGTGAAACGCTAGTCTTTCAGTTGTAGTAACCGCTTCCTACCGCAAAAAAATTAATTCCTGCGCAGATAAACATTGTACGAGACACGACCTGCGCTGCGTTTAGCAACCTGCAACTCAAAGTTGGCAAATACGTAACCGAAACGAAGTTATTGA